>JAGTXK010000127.1:0-114411 GCA_019096195.1 Boletus sp. NGJ
ATAGCATTGCCCTCCAGGCACCCCTGGCCCCAAGGATGGAGAGTAATTCAACAACAAAGTACAAGGGGGAATAGCATAAATTTTACATCGTATTTACTGTGTTGAGGAATGTTGTAAGGATAAGAGAACAAATGTCAGTTCATACCATTTAGCTTGAAGATGACAGCCAAGTGTGATAGAATGGAGAGAGCTTTCTGCATGGTGTCAATGGAGGTGAAATATATGTGATGTACATTAGAATCGTTAATGATTGCACACGCATGAATGGAACAACAGTGGAACAACATGAAGTTGCGGAACAATGATGTACTTGGAGTAGTTGAATCCTATCCTGGTGAGTAGCAGTACTCGCGCATGCAACCGAATGACACTGAGGGAAGTAAAGTCACACTTAATTGGTGTTGATGACAATGATCGTGCCAAATTGAGTGTCTTTGTGACTGATTGCTTGGCCACATCTTATCAGTGTCATTAGCCTGACACTGGATTGTGGTGTTGGTCACACTTGCCAATGATCTTCAATCCCAGGCTAGTTGATGATACTCATCTTCAGTCCCATCACTAACACTGGTTATCAGCCTAGAGCAGCCTTTGTTCGAAATGACTATTAGTGCATGAATTTAATGCTTGTTACATTGTCAGATCATCTCGTCCATAAACAACTCGTCTTCACTCTCACTCTCACTGCCCTGCAGCCTCATATACTCATCGGCGAAGCTCGTAGCTACCCCTCCCAACAATCTATCAACCACTCCCCACTTTTTGCAAGTTTGCACAAGACCAACTGTGGCTTGAAGGCTACGAACGTCAGTGATGATACTTGCTCTGCAGGATGTCATGAACACAGTTTCCTCCGAAGCCACCTTTCCGTCTGTGTTCCATGGAGTGATAAGAGCGAGAGCTAGGGTTTTACCACTAAGTGTGGTGAAGAAGGGATCTTCTGGCATGGTCACTATGACGATTTGTTCGAGATCTCCATAGTTCACTTGTTTCACAATACCACTTCATGTCTCAAATTCTACAATGTACTAGATTTAAGATCTCAGCTTCCAATAGCTCATGCAGTATAATGAAAAATGTACCTTAACATAGTAGTTTCTCCTTGCCCGCCATGTTCTGGATCTCTGAGTAACTTGTTTTGTTTGAAAAACATTGCCACCATTTCGGATTATGAGTTTGCCTGCAGAATAGGAAGGCGCTGGTAATCGTCGTTTAACTTCCGAGTGACATTTGCCAAGTACTGATCCTATATATATTGCAACCTTTTCCTGCAGCCCAGGGTCAGCTCCTTTGAGGTTCTTGTATGGTGGGTGAAGTATATGGTTGGGATCTGAAAGGGGCCAATACAATATCAGACATGATACACTTGTGCCACTGTAGATTTTGCACCCACATTCACTGAGACTACGCTCATGGCCAATCACACCATCACCTTTTCGGTCATCCATACACACAAGCTCATCAGATAGTTCAAATTGCACAGTGAGCTGTTCGAGGTATACCATATGAACAAGGGAGATGTCCAAGTTACTCCATGGGCATGCCTGGGACCAATGTACATGCTGAAGCATGCTGCAGAATCTCTCCATATAGAATGTCCAAGTCGTCCACACAGGTCCACAGTATTGGATATCTTGGGCGATGTGGAGGAGCCCGTGAATCGTCAGTGTACAGGTTGATAGGTGTTCGATTTTGTACTGATAGTAATACCTACTAGCTCTGATTAGACCCAAGTGTGCCAGATCAACTATAAAGCGTACTTTTCATACTTTTCTACCCATCCAATAAGATGTTCTTTGATGTCGTTGACCTGTTCAATAGTACACCAAAACTGCAGTGTAATCTTCATGATGTCAATGAGTTCGCACATGTGCTTGTAGTACTTTTCTTTCGGAAAGCGGTCCTTGAGAAGAATCAGGTGCAAGATAGATGAACCAGAAACACCATGACTCTGCAGTGAAGAGTGACTGCTCACTGGCAATATTGCTCAGGACTTGCATGAATGGAGCAGGGATATTTTCCACCACAGCGGCAGTCTCTTTTCTGACCTCCTCCCAGATGTGTTGACTAATCTTGAACTCCTCGTCTCCTCCATCAAGCTCCTTGAATCGCCCAGTTCAAAAGTCTACAAGATTCAGAATAACATTCTCCAAAAGCAAATGAAACCATTCCCAAGGGATGCTGCGAGCGTAATCCAAGGCACCAACGTGCAGCGCAGAGCGGGAAGGTCCTTGATGCCAGTTTCCTTTGCGATTCTGGCTCTCTCAGACTTTGTCGTTGCTTCATTGAGCTGGCTGACAATATGGATAAACTCTTGATGACTTTGGATGGGGAGATTGTCCACTCTCCACTCTGTTTGGATTTGGTTCGATGAGCCAATTTGTTTCTGGAGGTCGAAGAGGAACATAGTATGTCTTTCCTGTGCCGCGAACAGCTCGTATTTTACATGACCGACATGGATAAATTGCATTGTGGCCTCTGATTTGCATGAACTTCTCAATTGCAATGATGTCGCCGAGTTTGAAAATAATACTGTATATGCATGCATCTGAAACATGTTTTTTTCTACTGTGTCAAATGTTGGCACACCATACGCAAGTTCTGCCGTTTCATTATCAAGTGGGCATAGAAAGGATCCAATGTCTTTGGGTTGACATGGGCCAGGAATGATTCCAAGACATATCAAGTTGTGAAGTCGCATCCGAATCTGAGGGGGGAGGTTGTAATTTTGCAGTAGGATAGGAGTCACTGATGGCCCTCCTCGTCATCGCCTTTGGAGCAGGTAGCTGTCTGTACAAAGCAACAAGGCAATGTCGCGTGGGTCTGAGAAGTACCGGTGGTTCAACTTCTCACCGTCAACAACAACATGATGACGCAGAAGACATTGATAGTGATCACCATCGAAAACGTCTGATATTTGTCCCACTGTTCACTGATATGAGCTACAATATGACAATTTCTTGATCATGTCGGTGCTGGAGAAAAAGCCCTGGAGATGGGGAATCAAAGGAAGGTAAAGGTATTGACGATGAGGCTGTCCATTGTGTTTCAGGCGTGGTTCTTGGCAAAATGGACAGTATTGGTGGTGAATATATTTCTCCATGCATGTGATGCATGAGTTGGGACAACAGTCATAGAGGACAGGCTTTACGCCTGACAAAACAGCAATTCGATGGAGGATAACAAATTTTGAGGCGATGTTGATTTTACGACGGAATGAGATGCGCATCAGCTCGAACGCTCAATGGGAAATTCCACTTGCAAGCAGGAAGTTGAATGTGCAGATGTTGTCTCAATCATCATCAGTATGGACTTTGTTGCCTAGATAACAATTGTTTAGCATAGCCTGACATACAGCTGGTGTCTAACATATGGAAATCAAACAGATCTTGCTCATTCAACTGGGCCGCTGTGAGATCCAGATCATCTAACAAATTCTGCTTGAACAGATCGGTGAATTCATTGTCAAACACATCATCTTCTATCCAATCCCAGTCGTTGTCCAATTGACCATCATCTGACCCTGACTCGGAGTCTTCATCCAGTCCTGTTTCATCAGCAGACGAGCCAGAGTCCAATTCCAATGAGCTGTGTGATTTGCACTTGTTCATCTCAATGTCAGAGCCTATAAAATACTATAAGAAATCAGTGGAGCAAATGGAAGATATTAGAATATCTACCCTTCTTCTCCATCTCTCTTTCATTGATCATATAGTTCATCGGCAGCATGTCCAAGTCACTTGTGTTGGGTAGCGTCTCTGAGGACTCAATGTCGCTTCCTCCTCCCTTAGTGGCCACGATGGCACGGTGTCAGCGTTGCCGAGAATAACTGAGTATTTTCCCGCAGGTTGGTTTGCACCAGCAACGTTTTTTTTTATGAGACGAAGCCATGCATGGCAGCGACTGGCTGTAGAAGTTGGTTAACTTGACAGGCAGCAGTGGTTGGTGGGAGCTTAAAAAGCTGTCTTCAACTTGTAACCAATGGGATATGGGATGAGCTGAGAAGTTGATGAGGGCAAGGTAGAGTCTCATACTACCTCAAATCTTCAACACTGCGATGCTTCCTACTAGTAACCCTAACCATACCACAATACGTGACTGTGAAAGGTCTTATTTGGCTAAGGGCTTGATCATGTGACCGTGTCAGGCTATCAACAGACAGAGCGCAACGTGCATCTTATCTTTGTATCGCTATGCAAGCATGGCTAAGGCAAACCAGCTTGATGTAGTTGTGAAACCCCTTACAGAGCTCAACCATGAGATTGAAAGACAATGTTGTATGTGATCATCATCTCTAACTGCACATACCACTTCTTGTTACTGGACACTTTGCAGGTAAGGAGCGAGCTGAGAAACATCTCCACAAGACAGAAAGCTGGCGAGATATTCTTCAAAATATGATTCCGAAGCCAAAGGGATGTGCAGGACGAGGTGATGGGTACTCACTGATTGACGCGATGGGTCTTAGTTCCCACAAAGTCCACTATAACATTTTATGTGTATGTATTCTGAGATTTATCAGCCCTGACTTGGAAGCTAAACTATTTCTAGGATACCATTCGAAAGCTCGTCACCAAACACTTAGACACCAGCCTCACACTCACCCAGCAAAAAAATAAGTTACTGATCGAGCAGGTCGTCCTGAAGGTGAGTAATGCACTCAGTTTATGTGCATATATGCACACTTTAAGCTTATATTTGTCAAGGCCCACTCAAAATCACGCACACTAAGAAGATACGAGGGCGGCTGGGCCATTCGTGATATGATAGCTCAGTTTCTGAGGAACCGATCTGCATGCGGGAACGGCAAGTGGCAGTGATATTGACGGTAAGCAATGTTCTATCACTGTACCACTATGCTCCATTTACTAACGACCACAAGAAACGAGGAGATCATGCATCTGGAAGCAGTCAAAAAACATATAGTAGTGATACCTTCGAAAAATCTGATGCCAGTGACTCAGATGACGAAGGTAAATGTTCTGGAACAGATAGTGAAGGGCAGGAAAGCAACAATGAGATGGAGTCAGTGAGAGAGAAGGGGGTCAAACCAAGAACGAAGAGGACAGATGGGGAAGCAAAGCCAAAGTCAAAGTCAAAGGTAGTAAGTGAGATGAAAAAGACCATTATTGCTAAAGTAAAGTGAAAGGTAAAGGACGCAAAGCCGAGGGATGAGGGACCCAAGAAAAAGAAGCTGTTGAAGGTAACGAAAAGCGACGCAAAGGGAAAAGCAAAGGAGGTGACTGAGCACAGACCCACCATGCATTCAAAGAATGGCCTCGACATTAACCCCAGTACCAACAAGAAGGCACTGTCTGACTCGGAATCCGACATGGACTCAAACACTATACCAATTTCTAATCAGCGCAAGACGAAGAAGGCACCACATAGATTTCAACAGTTGGTTCTATCTGACAAGGAGGAGGATATCGATAGTACAAAGGTAAGAACCACTTGAAGCTAGTCCACCATATTGATCCAGCGCCGATGGTATCCGGAGGATCAATCCCGCTAGTCAACCCCAGTCTCACACTCCATCCTCCCTCAAAGACACCAATAAAGTCCTTCCTGAGCCAGTCCGCCCAGTCACTGCCTTTTTTGATGAATCTGATTCTAGTGATGAGGAAGGGAATCATAACCCTTTCCAAAGGGGAACATATGTCCCGGTCTCTCCTGTTCAGACAAGATTCCATCCGACCTATCACCCCAGCTTACAGATGCCCTCGCTCGCTACAAGAACATGTATCAGGCAAAGGGGCATGATTTTGTCCTCCACCTCGGAGCTGATATCTGCATCCTCGTTAGCAAAGAGTATCAGAGGCATGATGCTCTTGGGCTTTCAGCAGATCATAACTGGCCAGTAACTTCAATCAATTTCAAGGTGATACCGGATCACATCTGTGCGATGTTCGAACAGTTGAATCACATCGTGTTTGACAGGGACACACGGGAAAATCTGCATGTGTGGACCTCTTTTGATGGTGATCTCGAAGGCAACGGGTGAACAATTGAAAAATTTGCTAGAGTACCACCCTCAAAGATTCCCTTACATTCAATGACAGCCCAAAATGCCAGGCCTGGATAGTAAGTTGTTTTGACTTCTGGGACGAGCAGATTGTCTAACTCAAGTCTGGGAAGTTACGGTGCTAAAGGGGGTGCGATTGTATTGCACACATTACTCAGACTCTTCCCTTCTCAAACAACGGTAACAGATGCGTTCAAACCACTCCCATACCATCACTATTTCACGTACTTCTTGGTCCCTCACATTGTAGCAAACCTCATCGCCGAAGACTTGAGCACAACAGTCTTGAATGCCCACTGGACTATGATATCCAGCAGTAATGCTGGCGAACTCTTGCACCCCGAAAGCGATGACGACCCCGAGCTTGATGCAATCTATCGGCAGAACATCAACTTTTTCAGAACATGGAAACCACCAACTAATGGGGCTATTTCAGGTGCCATCGATAGTGGGATCGAAAACGCCACAAATGCTCTTCTGAAACTGAAGGGAGAAGCTTTGGGAGTGTGTACTTTCAACTATTATTGGTTTTAACATCAGTTTTAAGAAGGACAGCTTGGTGACCCAGGCCCATCTCACCCCTGTCCACGGCCCTTTCAACATCCCGATCAGGCTGTAACCTCAAGGCAACAGGAGTCGGTTGTGGCATGTAATGATGCCATGGTGGTCTGTTCCATGGTCGAGCATATCCTGGTCGTGTTGACCTGCTAGTTTTCAAGGTTGATAAAGCAACGTGTCACACGAATCATCAAAATGGCCCCACTGGGCCCGGGCCAACCCGCAACAGCGCTGTCACAGTTCAAGGTGATCACAATAACGACATACTCACTAGCAAGCCAAGCAAATGAAAGAGGGCTAATGCTAGCAAAGAAGCGAAATCAAATGTTTGCATTCCTCTACCTTCTCGTCACTGACTGTTCAGAGAAAAAGTATAGGATCAAGTTACCAGTAGGAAACGTCAAACACAATCCAAAACCCAACGTACTGGAACCTTGATTCTGTGACAGCCCTATATATCAACACCGAATACCTCCTTCAAAGCGGTTCAAATTTTCTCAGCGCCCAGTCAAGATATGCTTCAAGTCATGCATCAAGTCTTTTTTCAGTCGATGTCTCTAGTTGCTCCACCCTCCTTCCGAGTGGTTCGAATTCTCCCAGCACCCAGTCAAGATATGCTTCAAGCTATGCATCAATTTTCAGCCAATCTCTCAAGCTTGCTCCCAAGACTCTGACTCTCTGATACGAACCAGGCTGTCGACTCCAAGCCGGATACTCTACTTTATTTGTAAACTATACTCATGCAGTGCTTGTTCCTTTCTGTGCCTGTACCCAGTCTCGAGTCTCAACTCCGTCTCATGCACATAATAACCAGATCCCAGTTATCCCAGTGTTGAGTCCCCAATGCTACTGAGTTCATGCATGGTCGTAGGTGTAAATTATACATGATCAACGGCAAGAAGATCCAGGGACACAGCGACTGATCCTTAGTAATGCTGGTACCACAAATCAATAGCAGAGTATGAAATATCCACTAACACTTAAGCTACAAATAACACCAGGAATCCATGGTTTTCACTAACATGACACCGCAAATTCAGTCCCATCGAGACTAATTGTCAGTTGCAGAAATGAGCAAATCATTGCCAGCTCATGGGACTGATTTCCAGTGATTGCCAATGATTTTTTTTAACATTGGTACCACTTAACAATGCACCGGAGACTAATAATGGTTGCTTCCACTTCCCTCAGTGATGAGCACTCATTAAAAAATCGGTGTCCTGGGACATCAGCGTATACATCGACAGTATGAAAGGTAACGGTACATCTACGAGAAGAGACGACAGCCCATCATCATCAGGCGCTATCCGATATTGTGTTTTAAGAAGATGTGACGAGACATAATGAATCCCATTGCGCGACCACATCGTGCATTCTTGGGACTGCAAAAATTCATGCACAATGCGTGCATCATTCTCGTTCGCGTGCCTGCGTTGACTGACCCTTCTACTTTTGCGACGTTGCTCGAAGACGAACACGAGATCAGACTCGCAAGGTGCATTACATTCATGACGGCGCAGTTCTTCCACGAGCCGATTCTTAGGCCAGCGTCGACTAAAAGGAACATGATGAATCGAAGCGACACTCTCCAATGCAGCGACAGTGAGGTACGGAAAGGAATGAACCAGTTGCGTCAGCGACTGAAACTGAACGAGTACGCGAGGACCCGCTGGCCACAAACGCACTGTCGGGAGCGGCATGTGACGAACACCCACAAAGTCGAACGCATCGCCAAGTCTGCGCGAACTGACAACGCCGTTCGCTACGTCCACATCACACTCAATGTCCTCTGAAACGGCCAAAACGACCTGCACGTCCGATTCGTTTACGACCAAGCTCGACATGATAAAATCGTAGTACTGTTGTTGTAGATAATGGAGTGTTCAGATGATGGAGTATTGTGATGACCGCCAGCCCTCTGCCCTGGGCGACGCGAGCCCCAACCCTGAGGTTAAGGTTAGGTTCCCCTTAAGTCAAGCCAAGACTTCCCACGGGCGTCGACTTTTGGCACTTCCCACGCATTCTTGGATCGCAAACCTGTCCCCTCCGGGTCCAGGAATATTTTTTCGTCTCCCGACCATATGCAGTATGAGATAGTGTACTGTACCTATACAAGCACAAGCATTCAAGAGATCGGTCTAACAGTTATCCATCAACACACTCTGCCACATTAAACGAGAATACGTTCCAGGACCTCCTTACTTATGTGTGCACGAGGAGTGAGGCGGCAAGGGAACATGGTTGGACGGCTGAAAAAATAAAATAAAATCGACGGAGAACATGTAGTGAACTGCGAGAACTTACAGTGTGAGTCCACCCTTGAATGTTGCTTCAAAAACGATGTCGTCGCCATTCTCATCTTTCGCAACGTTGAACTCGAGCGTAGCCAGCATCGTCGCGATGGCACACCAGATTGACGCTTCCGCGGTGTGTCGACCTATCAGTGGTCACGGTACGGCACCTTTTGTGTGAGTGACACACTCAGCTTGGAATGTGTGCTGTAACTTGCCTGGGCATGATCGCCGCCCAAATCCAAAGATGAGCTCCGCGGGGTCATCTTCAGTCAATAGCCCTTGCGTATCCAAAAACCGTTCGGGATCGAACGCTTCTGGGTTTGGATAACGAGCCTCGTCGTATAACATTGCCCTGTAGAATTGTAAGAATTTCTGCCATAATCAATTGTCTACCGACGACATACCAAATATTTGCAGTGATAGTTGCCCCTATCAAACGAATGTCACTATAGGCCGATTTCACTCGTAGATAAGCATGCCTTTTGGTATATAGAAACCCTTGTAAATGTCGCTGCTTATAGTGGCATGCGGTACATCTTCAGGCCATTTAGATATACTTCATCAAGGAAACTTGCTCCCAAAAACGCACTCAAGGGGACAATGGGTTTCCATCTGTATGTTTCTCGCACAATTGCGTCAACATATGGCAGCGATTGCTTGTCCCCAAACTCGGGAAGTTTGTCAAGCCCAAGGACAGCATCGATTTCTGCCTGAGCGCGTTTCCACACCCTCGGATTCTTGACCATTGCGAGTGTGAAGTTCATGAGTGCCGATGATGTCTGTATCTTGTGTAAGCGCCACACACCCGTGCAAGATCTGCTACAGACCGTCTCCGTGGAACCTAACATACCCATAGTGAGATTCAGCCATCGGTGATTCGCGTCAGCGGAGTCTTACCAATGAAAGCGGTGATAGCAGCATGTTTGAGAGCTGCCTCGTATTCGGCGCGGTACGAGGCATCGAATTTTTGCATACGAGTGATATGATCGAATACCATCGCATTGTTTATGTTGTCTTTGGATTCCTTTCGTAAGGGCTTGTTAGGCCACATTCTTCCTATCGGGTCATGCAAAAACTGACCATGCGCTTCTGAACATACTGGTATGGCACATCGACCACCTTGTTTCTCAGTGCGGATGCCTCTCTCGTCTCGCGTTTGATCCTTGATCCGGGAAGCCAGTCAGGTATATACAGCACTTTCCAAAATGGCATGAGTAAAAGAAATCTCATCTATCTTCGTCCAGAATCACTTACAGAACGGGAAAGCCTTGAGAAGCACTGCCCTCTCCGGCGTCGATGCTGGGAAAGTAACATGGATGAAACTGTCAATGATGGACACCATGGGGTCATTACGAGGCTTTGGTTCATAGTCATACACACTAGACATAGCCACCGCAGCAGAAAACCTATGGTAAACAAGGTTATTTCAACATAGGCGAGCTGAATTACAGATATTTTCTTACGTCGAATAATGAAACGGATACTCCTCAGGATTATCAATGATGTTCACGATAATCTGACGGGCTCTGTGAAGCTGCATTGGTCGAAAGGCGAGGGCGGCTTTGGCACGGAATGTTTCATGGAATATTCGGCGGCACAACCTCCAATGATCGCCATGCTTGGAAAAAGCAAAGTTACAGTCTTGACCGTACCTGGAAGTATGTGAGGCCCAGTCACGAGAGGAGTTGAAAGTTACACTCACGGCTCAACAGTTGCAATGAATGGACGGTCGGAGTATATCTGTGATCGTTTCCCAAGCAATTCCGTTGCGATTTGTGGCGAGTTCAGCACGATCACATCCTCATCCAAAAGTCGAATGTACATAATATCCCCTAAGAATGGTCAGAGTCGCTCATTCCAGCTTTGCACTGCACTCACCATACTTTGCTCGCCATTTTGTATATGTCAACCAGGGTTCCTTAGTGCTCACAGAGAGGGCACTTCCCAAGAGTGGGAACGGAGTAGGACCAGGAGGAAGAGGATATCCCTTCCTCTCAATGCGATTGCGGAGAATCCGTCGAATTATATCCACGATTACAATCCTGAGTAGAACTAGCGCTGCCAGCTGGGTAACCGGAGTGGACCACTTCATGGTGGCTGTCAGATTGATGGTGTCCTCCAGCCGGAAGAGTAAGGGCATATATTTATGTGAACATTCAATGCGGCGTCTGGTCCAAAAATTTTCATCCACAAGCGGCATCTCCTGGTGAGCAAAGTGTCATTGGACAGATGGAGTGCCATTTCCATCTCCCCTCGTACGTTTAGAAGACTCGAAGAGAACATTCCACATTCCGACCCAAGCGAAAACCGGTGGCGCATCGCACCCGATTTATAGATTCTCTTCATAATACGTGTTGTCATCGGAATTTTTGAAGGTTGGGGAGCCATGCTTAGAGCGTTTCACCCGCCATTTCGAGTATGAGTCAAGTGAACATGACAGAGACACCACCTCGAAAGAAGGTGATAG
This sequence comes from Boletus sp. NGJ, assembly GCA_019096195.1. Taxonomy (NCBI): domain Eukaryota; kingdom Fungi; phylum Basidiomycota; class Agaricomycetes; order Boletales; family Boletaceae; genus Boletus; species Boletus sp. NGJ. The sequence continues at coordinate 11,345 of JAGTXK010000127.1, forward strand.
CACCGAATCATTCTGACATGGCGTGTATCCCGCGCGAAAAGTCTTGCTTCTAGCCTATCACTCAACCTGATACTCGGTATACGTGCTGAAATACACACTCACGTATATCGACCCACTTGGAGGGAACGAAATGATATGCGGCCCAGCGGCAACTACGCGCGTCCGCACGGGGATTGCTAAAGTTGCTTCTATCGCGATTTGATCCGCTCGTATTTGATGACTGGTTTCATACACTTCTCGTGCAACTCCGTGTGCGCAGAACCAGCAACTTGTCAAACACCGACTCGTCGCGACCATTCTTCTTGGTCGATACAATGATCCTATTCCTGAGCCGCAGTTTGTCGAAGACTGGTTTGCACTCACCACCAATCCGCCGCCCCCAACAAGTGTGGCAGAGATAGGTGTTGACATTAAAAGGATGGATATGAATAATTGTACCGTCCTCCTGAGAGGCAGACAGCGGCGAGTGGGATGATAGACGTGAAAATGTCACCAGACGCCGAGGTGTCAACGTAGATCTCGGGCCCTGCTTTCGCCTGCGCGTCCGAGTCACGGTACTCAGATTGTCGATCCATCTACACATTACAGTTGAGTCGCTGAGCTGGAACTTGCAGCCAAGTTGATGAAATATCCCGCAGCGCCGAATCCTTGGGGGAATCCTCACCCCCTGAGGCCTGAGTCCAGTCCGTAGGTGATTCGATTGCGGTGATGGCAGATGCTGGACTAGTAAGTTAGATCGTTGGCCGACCTGCTGTCTGAAGGAAGAGAACAGCCTGGGTGGGTCACGCGCCATCGGCCTTGCTTGAGTTGTTACCAGCACCCACCATGGGTATATATGACGGGCCGTTGCCGCGAGATTTCAGAGGCGAGTCATCCTTATACTCTCCCCCGTGTTCAACTCAGTCCTAGGCTTCAACCCACATGTAACTTGGAGTCTTCCCGAGTCGGTTCACAGCGGACGAGTCCAACCAAGCGATCTCCAGGGGGAGGGTCTGAATTATCTCAACTGACATCTTGCCTCACCACATGATCATAACGGCTTCCCCATAGCTCCCATGCGCGGCAACGCTTGTAACCCATAACGATACCGTTCGACACAGCCGTATGCACCGGATTCGACTCTATCTCTCATTAAGCCGTTCCTCCTACCTGGAAGATGCGCCTTGTCTTCAGCACGTCCGATTATACGAATTCAGACATCTCTGATGAACGGGGTCGCGTCCTCTATTCCATGTCGACACCTCTGGCTTCTAAGCGGGTGACCACGATTACCAAGTACCGTTGGAGTGGTCCGAGTAGTGTCTCCGAGACGATGGCGACGATCGAGTGGCATAAGTTGAAGGAGACGCTCATTCGATTCAATGGGAACGAGATCAAGGCAGATGTCATGCTTGGGAAGCGTCGGTGGAGCACGTAAGTCTGCCTCAGGCTCCTATGTCATGTTATATTGACGCATCAATGGGGAACCGACAAGTGGACGCTATTTCGTAGGACCCGATAAGCGTTCTTATAAATGGAAACTCGAATCAACGCACTGTTGGGTATGTTGCATGCTTTTTTTTCGCTCTTGCGGACTTTGCTGTTGTGCCAGAAAGAATCATGATTGGCTAGACGTCATCCTGAATAACCTTCCCAGATGAAACTGGCGGAATCACACGTCGCGCTGGTGAGGTTCCACAAGAAGAATTTTGGGATTAGAAAACAATCGCACCCGCCGTATCTCGATGTCTCTCCAAAAGTGGTGCCCATGTTGGATCATGTCATACTGACATTTGTCTATGTCGAGTCTCTGCGTCGAGAGCGACTTAACAACGCTGTCGGTCCGGCGAGTCAGACGAATACGTCGTAGCTCAACGACGACGACGTGGAAGGGCCATGCAATAATAGCATATGAATATTTGGGTCGTGGGGACATCACTTGGCCTCATCCGTGCAACTTGAATAGTACCGTATGTAGGTTTTCTCAGAGGTCGTTGACATTAGATATGTGGCTGTGCTCGAGATAACTTACGTAACGGACGTTCCAAGACACCCTTCAATTGTTGGACAGCCTGTGTGCCACTGCCAGCTGGGAATGAACCTCAATACAGTCTTCTCTGGCACAATGGCCCACCCAGAAGCAGGTAGTCTAAAGCGTGGGTGGTATCAAAACACAGTGGGTTATAGTTACTTGCTTGCCGTATGTTGGACTGCCTGACTTTATGCTAGGAATCCTTTTTAAGGAAAAGGCATCCTTAGTTGAACTATGTTCCGCCCATGACCTGGGAGGCGTCATCGCCTTCGTGCTCAGTCCGAATCGTTCTACATAAACTTTTGAGGTCTGCTGTACACGACCCACGAACAAGTCGAACGACGTCTTACTCTCCCCTACTCTCACTCTCTGTCGTTGACATGCGCCTCATATTCAGCACCACCAACCACATGAACACAGATATCTCTGACGAGCGAGGGTACATTCATTACACCATCTCCACACCCTTCGCGTTCAAGAAAGTGACCACAATCACCAAGTACCGCTGGAGTGGTTCTCGTGGTGTCCCGGAGACAATGGGCGTCATCGAGTGGCATCGCTTGAAAGAGACGGTGTTCCAGTTTGATGGGAAGGTGATACCCGCGAACGTGATGCTCGAAAAGCGCGCGTGGAGCAGGTATGTTGGTTCCTGATGTTTCGACGAGATGATGCGACGTTGACGGATATTCGTGAACTCGGATTGCGGTCGGGGAATCGTTGAACGCTGCTAGCGGCCGGTATTTCGTAGGTCCTGATCAACATACATACAAGTGGAAGCTCGAATCGGCGCATTGTTGGGTATGTCCGTTTCCGGTCGCTTGGGTGGAGAATAGGATGACGAATCATGCTTTTGGATGTGTCGTGGACAGATGAAGCCTGCCGAGTCAGACGTCGAGCTCGTCCGGTTCCACAAGAAAAATCTTGGGATTTTGAAACCGTCCCATCCGGCCTACCTCGATGTTTCTACCAAGGTGGTTCCAATGTTGGATCACATCATTCTCACGTTCGTCTACGTTGAGTCTTTGCGGCAGGAACAAGCGGGGAGCCGGAGCAACCTTAACAATATCAACAATGTCAACAACATCAACAATGGCAACAACACGATTGTGATGAATAATGCTACCATGATGTGATGGGCTTATATGGTTTCGTGACACTTTATAACATCTTGTAACCTTCTATTTTGTGAATTATTCCCCATGGTACAGGGCACGCTGCCAAAAAAACTGCATAAGTATAGCGAGACCGCGATGGCGGTGTATATTGCACACTGAATGAGTTCAAGATTGATCTCACTGTGGTCCTGTATACCACATGACGCCCATGATAGCGGCTCCCTCCGCTTCGAAACCGGTGTCCTTCCTCTCATCCGTGGCTTGTGTTCCGCCAAAAGACAAGAGACGACAATCACGTCCCTTGTATGGTCGTTCTCTGGCTTGAGAGCAATGAATGCGTCGTAGATGATGCGTTTTCAATCTTCTACTCATTCATGGGATTTCGAAAAACCATGCAATCGCTCTGGAGTGGTCATGCAACTAGTAGGCGTTTGTCAACTGGGCCCCGGCTATTGAGACGCGCATCATCGTCAGCACCAACCGAAAGCTGTCCGACAAAGCTTTCTCTCCATTCGAACCGTTTGCCACCCTCTTCAAACGAGAACGGCCCTGAAATGATTGACCTTATTAACAAAGACTGTGACTCACAAGGGGCGACAACATTGGTGCTTCGAGCTAATCACCGGGATTAATAGGATACACCGGGAAAAGTGATTTGATCTGGTCGGAAGGTCTTGTGCTCAGTGGTGGCGAGAAGCAGATATCCTCCGTGGTCTGGCGTCACCAAGCAGACGGAGTGTGGTTTTCTTTACATCGTCAATGTCAGTGTTTCCGCCGGACGCAGCGGGGATGCTAGGGTCCACCAGGGGTGAGTTTGGAATCGGTGAGATGTTCCATTTCTCGGTATGCTAGTGGCTCTGAATCAGATAGACGCCAGGGGTCATTGAAGTCTGAAGTCTGAATCGGACCAAGGCTGTACTATTGCAACCGAAACACAAATGCGGCGCGCCAGCGATGTATGATGAGTTGCGCTCGCATTGCGACTGTATAGTTCATGATGAAGAGCTGAAGATTTATGGAACGAATATATTTTTGAGGACAAGTCCAAATCTGGACATATCCCTTGGAGTCGCCGCTTCAAAGCTGCCTGCGATATCAACGACAACTTTACTTTCCATCGTCGCCGTGCACAGCGACGGCCAAGGAGACTCGTTCCTTTCCTTGTTGTGCGCCAACGTGCTTCAAGTACGCTATCAATTTACTTTTACTACTCACCCACTCCTAGGATCCACCCTCCACCATGTCCCAGTGGGGCCAGCCGGGATTTCAGTATCCCATGCAAACTGGCTTTCCTGGCCAGCAACCCCAGCAACAGTTTCACCCCAGTCAACAGTTGAACCCCGCTGCTCAGTTCCAGCAACCTCAGAGTAGCTTTGGCGCTCAGCCAGGTGCACCAGGATTGGGCGCAGGGTTCGGTAGTCTTGCCCCGCAGTCAACAGGATTTCCCGGCCCACGTCCGCAAGGATTTCAGCAACCTCAGCAACCTGGATTCCCAGGCGCACCAGGCGTCGGCGCGAGCTTCTTGCAAGCACAACCCACAGGTTTTCCGGGTGCTCAATCCAGCTTTCAGCAACGCGCTCCACCACCACCGGTTCCGCCTCTTCCCGCTTCCTATCAGCAGAACGCACCACCACCCCCGCCCCCCGTACCCCAACAGCAGCCCGGTTTCTTGAATACAAACCAGAGTCGCCTAGGCGGGCCCTCGGCGCCTTCCTTTGGTTTGGCAAGCTTGGTCACGCAGCCGACTGGTGTTGGGCTTCTATCACAACCTACTGGTTTTGCAGGGCCTTCCCCGGCCCCATTGGTACCTCAGGTTACTGGTTTCGTTGATCCTCGGCTTCAAATGATGTCCAGCTCATTTATGCCTGTTAATATTTCCGCTCCATATACATCCGGAGGGGTACCACAGCTCGCACCGCTCCCGCAGCAGCAGCTCGGTGGTCTTTCATTGCAGCAGAGCTTCCAGCAGCACAATCAAGCTCACGGAAGGGGGACAGCACCTAAAATTCCATGGGCGTTGAGCAAGGCGGAAAAGAAACAATACGATCAGATATTCAGAGCTTGGGATGCGCAAGGAACAGGGTTCATCAGCGGTCAGGTCTTTGGACAAAGTGGTCTAGATAGGAACGACCTCGCCAGGATTTGGTCAGTCTTGACTCTTTTCTATCATAGGGTTTTGGATGTCTGATCGAATTCATTGACCTGCCGCAGGACGCTGGCCGATGCTGATAATCGGGGTAAACTAAATTTAGCAGAGTTTCATGTTGCTATGGGTTTGATTTATCGACGTGCGTATGAAACTTTACCGATTCCCCATTTAACATGATCCACGTGCTCATTGAAATTCGATCATTATCAGGACTCAATGGGAACGATATCCCAGATGAACTTCCTGCCGAGCTTATCCCTCCTTCCTCTCGAGACCTCGATACCTCTGTCAATTTCCTTAAAGACATCCTCAAGAACGATACTCGCGCACGTTCTCCATTGGGGCTTGATACTCCGATCTCGCGTCTGAAAGAACGATCTTTCACCTCTTCGTCCTCCTTTACGCAGCAAGGCGGGCGGCAAGATGCGACTGTCTACAAACACGAAGACGCCGAGCCCCCAGGTGGATTTTACCAACCCCGCAATCGTCACGTGGACCGGAGCGCCATTCGATCGCGCGTGGACGACACGAGTCCTGCGACGTCAGACTTGTCCTCCATCAAGAGACAGTTGTTGAACACGCAGAAAATACTGGACGATACGTTGGCGAGCGAGCAATCTTCTGATGCACTGGACAGAGAACTCGAAGATTTGCGGTATAGGATTACCCGATTACAAGAAGACATCGAGTACGTTTCAAAAGGTCCGAGGACGGCAGCCAAAGACGAGGAAAGGAGGCGTCTTGAAAGAGAACATGCAAGGTTAATGCATGAGGAAGTGCCGGCGCTCGAGAAGAAAATGGAAGAAAGAGAAAGAAGGAGAGAAAGGGAGAAGCGGGAGTGGACGCGTGATCGGGATCGAAGGAATGAGCGATTTGGACGGTTCGGTGGTGATGACAGCGGGAGGTACTCACCAGCGTCACGATACCGAGAGGATGAAGAACGACCGTACTCTAGGGGCGCATCAAGGTACGATCGAGACGACAGGGACTATGATAGGTCGTATAGCGATGGGGATAGAGATCGCAACCGCGACGCTGACCGTGACCGGGATCGACATCTTGAATTGTCCACTGCTACACGCATGCCGCCGCCGCCGCCGCCGCCCCAGCCTGCCAGCAGCACCAGTCAACCGCCACTGCCAGCACCAGCACCAGCACCTACTCGTTCTCCTGCACCCGGGATAAAGAACATGACTCCCGAAGAGCGACGAGCCTTTTATCGTGCCGAAGGTCAACGTCGCTTGGAGTCCCGTATGAAAGCCCTTGGCGTCGTCGTTCCATCGTCTGCTTCTGTTGCTTCCCCTACACTTGACACCACTATCGAGGACCGTCTCGCCCAAGAGAAGAAGGAAGCGGAAGAGAAAGTTCGCGAAGCAGAGAGGCAGGCCGAAGAGCGCGAAAAGCAAAGGAAGGAAAAGCTTGAGGCTGAGAAGGCGTTAAAGGGAGGCAAGTCCTCTTCGCCGACGCCCACAACTACGGCGCCTCCACCAGCCCCAGCGCCGGTGCCGACGCCGACTGTCAAGGCCGCCCTATCTAAGTCTCGTGCACCTGCACCACCCCCGCCGCGGAAGGGAGCTGTTCCTCGTACCCCGGCTCTTCCTACTCCGGCTCAGGCACCGACTCCCCTAGCTCCACGTGCTCCTCCAGCGCCTACTCCTGTTATTCGTGCACCGGTACCTCCTACACCCGCGCCAGCACCCCCCGCCCCCACTGTACTCGAGGAAGACCCCGCAGACGCCGCACTCAAAGCACGGGAAGAAGCTCTGCGCAAGAGGCGCGAAGGGCATGCGGCTCTCCTTCGCAAGCTTGAGGAGGAGGAAGAGGAAGCGCGAAAAGGCTGAGGAAGCGTATCGGGAACGCAAGAACCAATTCTTGACTGTTAAACCTTCTCCGACAGTCAGTCCAACCTCGACCGTATCGAAGTCGCCTGTTCCCCCTCCCCCCTCCCTCCCCCTTCAGCACTGTCGGTGACTTCATCCGTACAAGCGGGGGAGGAAGCGGCTCCGCCACCGCCACCGCCACCGCCACCACCACCACCACCTCCTTCAGCTCCTGTTGCCGAGAAACCTAGTAACAATCCCTTTAGTCGTTTGATGAAGGGAGGCGGAGGCTCTACTCCCGCTACCCCTCCAACAGCCACAGCAAACGGAACCAGCAATCCTTTCTTCCTTACCCAGATTGCACCACCGGCACCACCACCACCCAAAAGCCCGGGTATCCCACCACCAGTTAAAACAACATATCACACTGCCCCGAGGGATAGCGACGACGACTGGGACGATGTCATGGAGAAAGAGGAGGATGGGAGCAGCGACGAAGAACTTGGGACGAGGGATACACGAATGGGTCTCGCGCAGCAGCTTTTCGGTACTTTGTTACCCACACGTCCCCAGTCGGCTGGACCGGCCCCATCTTCAGCTAACCCCGTCCCACCTGCTGCTCCGGCACCACCGCCTCCACCTTCTGCACCGCCTACATCAACAGCTTCGTCTGCGCCGATTGCCGCTCCAGCACCAACAGGTGATCGGGGTGCGTTGCTGAACTCCATTCAGGGAGGTACTCGGCTGAGAAAGACTGTCACAAATGATCGTAGTGGCGCTGCCACATCTGGAAGGGTCATTGGCGATAGTAATACACGACCCCTCCACGTGAACGATTTTGCTCGTCCACCATCACCACGTACCGTTCCTTCTCCGGCGAGCTTTACAGTGTCTCCCCCGCCTGCGGAGCCTCTGATGGGGCAGAGTGACTCCTTTGGTCATGGAAAGAAGGAATCTGTGGATTGGTACAATGCGCTGGCTGCGGACGTAAATAAGCGGGGGGTGGACCATCTTCCTGTTACTGCAGAGGAAGCCGAGGAAGAGCAGGCTGATGCCAGTGTGGTTCCTGCCATCCAAGTCTCAGAGCATGGTCCAGATAGTGGGTTTGAACTCATGGCCGATGTTGATCTCTCTACTGGTGCGTACATGTCATCTGTAAGCGGTAATCAATACATTGATGTTGGGTCTCTTATTTTAGAGCTCCGCGTCAGATCTTTGTATCCCTACGAAGGACAGCGAACTGAGGATCTAGGTGAGAATGTTTCCGTCTTCATATGTGGCTTTGTCACTGAAGATTTGAGTGCCAATTTGCAGACTTTGATACAAACACGATCATCGTTGCTCATCCATCCAGGTCTGGTGGCGATTGGTGGTACGGTACTACAGCCAAGGATGGAAAAGCTGGTTTCTTCCCTAGGACCTACGTTCAGGAAGTGGAGCAAGGTGCGCCGAGCCGCTTATCTTTGCTTTGTCAGGTTGTTGCTCGTGATGACTGACCAAATACAGTTCACGCAACGGCACTGTACACCTACGAGAGTACGAACGCGGACGAGCTTGCATTTAATGAAGGCGACACGCTTACCATTGTCGACTGTTCTGAAACGGATTGGTGGAAAGTTGAACGTGATGGTCTCGTGTTCATCGTGCCTGCCGCGTACCTGGAAGTGACTGAGGGTTAGTGGATTTCCTTACCACGAAAAAGACACTCCTCTTGAGTTCCTCTTACCTTTTCTTACGTGCTGGGGTGGATATAGACTGAAATATATCTTTTTTCCTTCGTCTTTTGCTATCATCCCCTCGTCCTCATCGTTGGTTGCATGTTATGGATGCCATCGTACCCGTTCCCTCGCGCCTCGTTTCTTTGTTTTATTGAACTCAAACGCCACACACCACAAAAAAATCGTCATGTCTTGCACTGAAACACTGAAAAAATTTCGTTCGAATACCAATACGAATTCAAAAATTCTACGTTTTTGTTCTTTGTTCCTACGACGTGATTTTGATTGCGATTTGGGCGTAGACCTCGATTTGGACGTCCGTAGGCACGCTCAGTTAGGTTTCGGACAGGACCGAGGGCACGCGGTCCAGGCCGACGATGCAGATCGTGATGGTGACAGTGATCATCACGAGAGGGTGACCGATGTTTACAGCACACCTTATACTTCCCCCCAACACACGCGTCAACTAAAAGCACCAGAGTTGCATGGGACTTCGTCCATGGACGGAGACGAGGACGAAGAGGATGCGTACTATTCGCTGGACGAAGGGGATAGTACATCCGAGTTGGAGCACGATCCTGAAGGTGAGCGGGAGACGGCGGCGCGCGAGATCGAGCGACGGCGGGTGCTGGAAGCGGCTGGGTTAGTTGTTAGTCCGCTTGCGGACGGGGAGGACAAAAGGCTACGTCCACCTCTCTTTGTCCCATCCGATATCGTCGTCAGGGAACATAAGCACGAAGATGAGCATCACGTCCCATCCGCGGCTGCGCTGTGTACGATCACGCGCTCAAATTCGGGCTCGGGCACGTGTTCCGTAGGGGCTCTTTCCGAGTCTCCAGGACGAAAGCGGCGTCCGGCGCCTGCAGTCCCACCACGCGGATTATCGCATCTCTTGACAAAGGACCTCCCGTCAATTCCAACGCTCTATTTACCAGAGACAGATTCGCCGGACCTGTTGTTCGGATCTTTTGAAACCACCGCCTCTGGCAAGGACAACGACGCTGAGGGGGAAGAGGATGGGGAGGTGATGCTTGGAACGGGCCACTTCAAGATGAGGTCGGATGGGAGTATCATTCATCCGGACGACGCGTTTGAGCGGTACGAGACGTTCAAAAAGAGGCTAGCGTCGCATAGTCATGGACATTGTCATTCGCCTCTGTTTCCAAACTCGATCTCGGCATCGACGAGTAGGATGTCGATGTCGTCGTTCGATACCGGGTCATTGGCACCGACGTCGCCTCCGAAGTCACCCGTTGCATCGCTGACGCCCTCGCTCCGGGAACGGGAACGAGAACGAGAAGGTGGAGGGAGTGGGGAGAGTCGCGCGTCGCAGTTTCTCAGTTTTCTCGGACGCCATACGCGTGCAGGGACACCAGAAAACCCTGAGCGCGATCGAAAACTCGTCATCTCTGGACCAATCTTACACGCGCAGACGCCCTCGCCAGTGTCTGCGCCATTGACCAGCGGGGAGGGTGGTCCGACGAGAGAGGACAGCCCGGTATTTGGATCCTCCTGGGCGAGTCTGGTCAATCGGTCTGCGTTGGAGGGGATCCCAAAGGAGGAGCGGAAGCGCCAGGAGGCGATCTTTGAGCTGATCTCTACCGAGGGGGATTACGTGCGGGATGTCCAACTGATCGTCGAGGTACGTGGCTTTTGGTCGTGTTGTTGCCGATGCAGATCCCCGCATGACGTGTGAGGGATACTGCGGGACTGACGATTGTACCTGCAGCTTTTTTATTCTCGTTTGATGGCGGTGTTGGACGAAAAAGCCACTGCGATGATCTTTTCAAATATCGAAGACATATTGCTCACGAACACGGTGAGGAGGGGATGTTTGCTCTTTTGGGTTGGTCGTGATATTCAATCCTTGAGCTGACTCGCTTTGAAGACGTTCCTTTCGACTCTCGAAGAACGCCAGCGGGACTGTCGCCTCTATATCGACCGTATTGGTGACTTGTTAGAAAAACATATGCCGAACATGGGCGTATACCTCGTACGCCGCTGCTCGTCCTTGTTTTATGGCTGCACCCAATGCGGTCGCCCCCGTTTGCAGAACTACTGTGTCAATCAAGCAAACGCTGGAAAGGTCCTCCAGCAAATGCGGGAGAGTAATCCCACTCTGGCTGCGCAGCTGCAGGTGTGTTGTTCGTCTTGATTTGTGACGCACGCGTGGAGCTGAGGCCATTCCGCTGGAGAACCTTCGGGAAGACCCATCAGCACGGAATCTGGACTTGTCGAGCTACCTGCTTGTACCTAGTATGTTCCCTAACTCCCTAAAAGATATTCAGAACACTGTTGGCTGACGTGCTGCCGCTTACTCGCTCTTGTGACCCATGTTCATAGTGCAACGTCTTACCCGATACCCTTTGCTCATCCGTCAGATCCTGCGTTACACGGATCCTAGTTCGTCACCATCCGGAGCTATTGACCCTTCAGCATCGTCGTCATCTACGTCTTGGGGTGATATTGCCGAAAGACAGTCCATATCCGCGGCGCTCCAAGCGGCCGAAAAGATCCTCGAAGACGTGAACGAGACGATCCGAGATCGAGAAGGGACAGAACGGCTGGAAGAGATCAGCCGCGCATTATGGATCGGACAAGGTAGGCTCGATTTGACGGCACCGACGCGGCACCTCGGTCCACGTAAACTTGTCAAAGAGGGCGTGTTGAACAAGGCAAAGAGTGGGCGCAAGTTGCGAGTGTTCTTGTGTAACGATATCCTGGTGCTCGTGGACGAGGCTGATAAGGGGTTATATCGCGTGGTGAGTTTGTTTCCCGTTTGTAGTGCCCTGTGTGATCCATCGATGTTCGGTATGTGACTGATCGAAATGTGGGTTGGTCTCAGCCGATTCCGGTGAACGAAATTCAGATCAAACCTTCGAGGAGCGACCGAGAAGACCCACTTATTCGAATCCATTTGGCATACCCACGTGGGGGAGACACGATCCTATTGCGTGCATCCAACGTCCGGGAAGCAAAAGCGTGGGAAGGGGCCATCTTGGATGTTGGCAGGAAAGCTCGGGAGATGATTAGAAATGTGGTACGGTAACGTGGTGAGATGTAACCATGATGGTGACATGGCATAGACGGACGGACGGATGCATATATTTATTGTCGTTTTCGTTTGCTGACTTTTCTTGGGACTGTATCTTTGTCTTGTTTGATGGTGATGTAGCATACAACTCAGCTTGGAGTATGTGATAGTATCCGACCGCAACAACTTTAGACATTTTCGGAGCTGCCTACAAAGGAGGAACCTAGATTAAAATCCATAGTAGTGGGCCTTAATTTATGAGAATTAGATGGATGATACTCATGCGCAATGAACGATTGGCCAGCTGCGGGCCGATGCATAGGATTTAATGTTGAATCAAGTGACCTCGTCCGCGACTTCCTCTTCGAAAACCCGGACCAGAGCGCACCCCAGCTGTTCATGTCGAAGGAGAATAACACATGTGGATGTTTCTCCCGCTGTTACTACTGCGCCAATGACATGTGACTACTAGTTTGTGTCAACGTACCGATGTGAGTCATGCGTTCGTCGACCGAGTCGTTCAATCATTGGATTTTTCTACCTCTATGAATGCTGCCACTTCCTGCTTCCTGCGATCCACTAATCTTATCAACGTGTCCATTCCCGTCAAAACCCCCTGATCAGGGCCTTCCCCGGGCACAACTCGCGTGTGGGCGAAATCGATGAGGGAGATCGTGTACAAGCGGGGCTGTGGATCCGTACAAGAGCAAGAGGAGGACGTCTCGGTAGTACTGCCTGAAATGGACTCCATGATGATTTCCCCTTGTTCGTCGACTTCTACCTCGATCTGATCACTTTCGGTTTCCTCGTCCTCTTCGGTTTCCACCTCCTCGAGACTGTCAGGTCCTCCGCCACGACCGGATGCAGTAATAGCTCTTTCCCAGTCTCCTTCGTAGACGATCAGGACGCTACCACCGACTATCCTCACATGTGCGCCAGAGAGGGATATACGGAGATCGGTGAGTGACCCATGGAGGGATGTGAGGAGGGTAAGAAGTGTATCTGCAGGGAGGCCTGTGTTGAGATTCGATGGGGGTGAGGTTTCAAGATTGGCGTTGTTCAAGGGAAGCGAGATCGAGCAAGGAAAAAAGTTCCCAATCCCTTCCTGTAGTTGTTCCGCATTCAAACTATACCCGTATGCTTTCCCATATACGATTGGATCAGGAGAGTGATTTGAATATACCTATCGGAATGAATGCGTGACATCTCGGAGCTATTTACAAAGGAAAGGCTCACTTGAAAGCCGGTCAACCTCACGCCGGTTTGTAGAGTGGTTGTTTCTGCCGCTTTCTTAATCATGCGCGCCTTTTTTTCTTCCGAAGCATCGTCGTCGTAGAGTACCGTGCCAAGTTTTACATCCAGGACGCAGGGCTTGCGATAGCCGTACAGCAAGTTCTGGAGAACAAGGCTTTGGGAGGGTATATTCGAGGGAGCAGTATCATTGATGTTATCGAGGGAGCAGGACGTATATGTACCCTCTAACTCTGGAGCAGGAATGATAACGGGCACGACTCCCGCATCGATGTTATCGGTTGGATCGGCGATCTTTCCCTCTAGACTCAACAAGCCAAAGAATTTGGGTATCCAAGCCTTGAGCGTGTGTAATCCCGTGGAGGGGTCAACGATGTCTCTGACGAACTGGTAAAAAGCAATCTCGCGCGGCTGGGTGGGTTTGAGTAGAAGCGATTCGTCTTCTGTGACGTGTACGCCTGCATGTCCGCCAACTTGTTGCGAGAGTGGTGTCGTAGGTGGGAGGGTGTGTGTACGCTTTGCCTTTGGATGGGCCGCCATCTGGATCGTTGGGGAAGAATTGCGGGATGGATGCTTGAATCAGTGATTTGCAATTCCGTAATCATCAGTCATGCTGTATGAAACTATCGCAAAAGCGTTCTACGCAGGACCAAGGATAAACAAGTTGGACAAGGAGTCGATACGGTCTCGTGGATGAACACTCCAGTTCAATTAGTAAAAGTAGAATGCAGCATCGTCGCAATTGTGTTCCTGTCATACCCATGTACGTAAAGTTATCAGTTTATTATAATACCATTATTTAAGTACCGTAGCAGAAATGAACTTACGAACTTTGCGCCGTATTCCAGACTCGATGAACAGCTTGGCTAGATGAGCTGATTAACATCGGTGAGCTTGTGATTGGTAAGTCTGAATGCTTCGCTAGAATGTAGGTCACAGGACATCATAGGTGATTACAGTAAACAAGCACAATTGTATCGCCATTTCCAAGTTCTAACAAATTCGGCACAAGACGACGTCACGGCATAGAAAGAGAGGGAGGGCACGCCAGGCACACAATCGTTCCACCCTTCACTGTAGGATGCACTCTAACTCATTCTTCACGCAGCATCAGCATGCAAACGATCCTTCTCGTTCTGCAGCGTCCAATCCTGATCGAGCGTGTTGTGCAGCAGGAACCCTTTCATGAACAACGACGCCACGAATCCTGCACCACCAATCACAGCCAGAATTCTCCACAACACCGCAAGACTGCCTGCGAAGGCGACTTCGAATTCGGACCTAATTTGCGGAGGAAACGTGGAGAGCTCGGGAATGAGTGAATACATGACGGCAGTCCCATGTGGGACGGATTGGATAAATGATTCGGGAAGCTTTTTTTCGAGCTCGTTTTGGAGGACAGTGCTTCCGATCGTGATGCCCCACACCTGCGGTGGATGAGAGACCTAAGGATGTAACCACGGTTATAAGAGGAGTCGAGATACTCACGGTGGCGAACGAACGGAGGAACCACATAAAGGCAAGTGCAGGTGCGTTCTGCGTGACCGGTAAGGGTGCTTGAATGGGATATACGGTGGTCGTGTGCAGGATACTGCCATGGTTTAAAGCTGGAGTATCAGACCGAGATAATCCTAGGTCAACGAACTTAACATACCCTATACCCCAGCCGAGTAGCAGCAAGTACCCAACGGGTTTTTCCACAGAGTCCGTTGCGAGGACCGTGGTCATCAAACCAAGAGCGATGATGGCCAGGGTCCAGCCTATCCACATCTGTGGCCGATATCGTCCGGTAAGTCTAACTGATATACCGGCGAGAATGGCTGCGGGCGCGAGCGATGCAAATGCGAGCGAGTAGACGCCAGATGTGACGGGGGATGCACCCTTACAAGCCTGGAAGTAGACTGGGAAGAAGTCTGAAAAAGGATTATGCTAAGTAATGAATGTGGCTAGATCTTTAAGTGAACTTACAGATGATCACCATAGTGACCACGGTGCTGCAGAACGTTTGTATATATCTGATGTTGCGTGAGTGGTCGCGAGAGGGGACAATTAACGATGATATTGCTCACCCACTAACGCTGGTCGAATTTGTCATCAGGGAGAATGGCAACTGACGCGGGCAGGGTGAGATGCGATTCGGATAAAGGTACATAGAGAAGCACATACGATTGGGTGCATTGCAATGGTGGCCTCGTAGGCGATAAAAATTGCGAGACCAACAAAGCCGAGGACCAACGGGGCGAGTACCTTGGCTGAACCCCATGGCGCGGTCAAACCGCCATCCGTAAGCCCTATCGTATATGCAACGGTACTCGAGATAATAAGAAAGTTGCCTCTGTCATTGGACGTGGTCAGCGAGATCAAGTTTATCATGAGCACTGCATTAGACCCTACATCCAATCCATGCGTGTAAACTTCTCTCGGTAACTGCCCGGGGGAGTGGGTAGGTCTAGTAGGAAGATAACCGACACACATGCAACAAACGAGACGGGAAGATTGAGGTCTTGAACATCACTTGAGTATCTCAGACATTCTTGAGTAAGGCTCTGACGCTCACAGAAAATACAACGCCATTTTCCATGTGCCGCGAGGCTACCCCCGATGACAGGACCGATCGACGCAGCAAGACACCACGTACTACAAAGAGAGTCTGAGTTTCTCCCGTATATTCCATGATGGAGCAAGTCTTACAGTCCATATAAACCGGCGTAAACACCACGTTCTTGAAGTGTGACGATATCGGCCAGGATGATCCCCGTGAGAGACTGTATACCTCCTCCACCCAAACCTTGTATGGACCTGCCTACGATGAGCATAGTCATAGTTTTGGCGCCACCGCAAATGCTACTGCCGAGTGCAAAGAGACCTAGGGTTATCAACATGGCAGGCTGCCGACCGAACGTCTGAGCCAGATTACCGCTCATTGGGAGGAAGGCAGTCGCAGAAAGAGCATAAGCAGAGCCAATCCATGCGTAGTGAGACGTATGCAGAGCATTGGCGATGGTGGGGAGTGCAGTAGAGACGGAGAATAGCTCCAGGGCAGAGATAAAAAGGCACAAACACATCGAAGCGAAGATAAGCCAAAATTTGAGGCATTTCTTGGACGGTACTGTGTTTGGCTGTGTACGTTTACATTTCTCCTCCTCAGACTCTCGGGTCACGGAGCTTGGAATTGTTGAGGGCATGGGAGGGTCTTCCAAGTGATCTCGTGGGGATGATAGAGCAGCGAGCGCTGTAAACCAATGATTCTGTTGGAGGTTTTTATCAGCGGGCCAATGTTCCCGCTGGAAAGATGAGGTATCTCCGCCGTCCCATCACGCAACCAACTGCGAAACACTCCGTTCAGGATTAGGATAAGATCGAAATAAGATCGACGTTGGTATCTCAAACCGCATCTGCGTGACAATCGACTCGAGTCCATGTGGTAGTCCGTAACGGATGCAAGGATTTTCAAAACGTCTGTCTGTAAGCACATATGTAAACAGCCGATATGACTCGTGCGAAACAGGTAGCCAAAACTACCGAACGTCAAAATCGCACCTTTATAGTATGGGCCCTCTGTAGAATAACTTGTGGTTGGAAACCATGGTCGCAGTGGTGCTCCGCAACCACACCAAATCGACAGCTTGGCATTCGCAGTTTACGGAAATCTGCAGTCATGCGGTTGTGGGACCTGGGTTGGTCGGAGCTAGCGATAAGGTGTTCGACCAAAGACCTAAAAGCCGAGATAAGGAGCCAAGTGAGGCAGTTTGTCGCACAAAATGAACACTTAAACTGTGTCTCGGCTTGTGCGAGCCTGTGAGAGTGATGTGGTGGGCACGAAAAGGATGTACATCGAAAAACCTCCCGCGCAAACTTGAGCTTGAACGACAACCTCTACGGTTAGCGCGTGGGAATCCGCGGAGTCCCCTATTGTAAACCTCAACGAAATTTACCGGACCGTCTAATCTATCTTCATCGCAATCGCGGCCCATCCTCATTATGAAACGCGTCTGGTGACCAGACCAGCCTGAGGTACCATCCACAGTAAGGAACGAGTTTGAGATAACGCAAGGTTTTGACCACGCACGCCATACTAACTTAAACGCCCTACCCCCATCAGGGAATACCCAACTCGTTGGGCGTAAGAACCTGATAGTACATATAACATGGTACTCTTGTGGAGACATCTTCCAGACCGAATCTTCACAGCAGAGAAATGAGTAGTCTTCATCGACTGCTCGGCGGATCGCAACGTTATCAGCGGCACTCACAAATCAACGGACCTTTGACAATCGCACTAAGAGCAAGGGATATTCACTCACCTCCCCCAATCTTTGGAAGCATCCCTCTGTTAACTCCGAGCGACCGTCACGGTGGTTGGAGCTGCAGGCGAAGTGTGCTGAGTGTAGTGCTGAGTGAGGATGTGTGACTCGAGTCTGTGAAAGGGGCTTATCTTAAGTAATGGTAAGCTAAAAGAGGACATCTACATGGAGCAACCCCGGGGGTACAACGATGGCACGTCTCGACTATGCCGCTTTGATCAAAACCTTATACGGCCTGAAACAATCTGGTCGAGAATGGAACGAAGAGCTCAATAGTAAACTCAGTGGGATCAATTCCACATGTCTCCACACGTGCAGATCCTTGTGTCTATATACGACACGAGGGAAATTCCATCGAAATCATCACGGTATGGGTTGACGACCCCCCACCGTTCACAAACAGTAAGGAAAAAATGGTCACACTCAAAAAGGGCTATTCGACATTACCGATCTAGGCAAACCGAACAAGCTCGTTGGGCTGGGATTCACGCGCAATCGAGAACGGGGAATGCTCACCATTCGGCAAACTCAATTTATTGAGAACCTACTCGACAAATATCTCCTGCACGATGGTAGCACTGTATCGACACCCCGCTCGACCCGAACGTGAAACTAGAGCCTTGCGAATCGAGCACTGAGCCAGCGTCCCAATATGGGAACTATGTGTCACTCACACGATCCTTGATGTATGCCGCCATTGGAACTTGCCCCGACATCGCATACGCTGTCAATAAGCTCTGTTCCTTTAATAACAACCCAGATTTGGTACACTGGACTGCTGCCAAACGCGTCCTACGTTACCTACGCAGGACAAAGGAACTAGGTATCATGTATGCCAAGGGCAGCACAAGTGGCGAATTCTATGGATATGCCGATGCAAATTTCGCAAATAACCACGATCTCACATCGACAAGCGGCAATGTATTCATCCTGAATGGAGGCGCTATTACCTGGAGCTCAAAGAAGGAATTATCCCCCGCACTCTCGACTGCAGAGGCTGAATTCAACTTGATGGTGCCCGCCGAAAAGGACATCATCTGGCTTTGACACCTCTATAATGAGATTGGATATGAGCCAAAGAAAGTGACAGTCCTGTATGGCGACAATAAATCCGCCATTGCCATCGTCACAAACGCCCAGTTTCACAAACGAGCTAAGTACTTCGACCTTAAAAACCTTCATATGAGGGGATCAATCCAACTCGGCTGGCTCACACTCGTCTATTGTCCGAGCAAAATGACCGCCAATATTCTCACCAAAGCCCTACCTCGTCAGCCGCACATCCTCCACACCAAACTCGGCCTCCGCTCGGCTTCAGGGGGAGTATTGGAGGATAGCGACTGCCCACTAGGGTAAACATGTGCAAGCCAAGCTCAGTCTTGGGCGGCATTAGATTCGGATTATACATCTGAGTCGTCCATTTGCAATAGTGCGATAGTATATAGCTCGGCCTGTACTGAGGGGATACAATAATCAAAGTCGTCGTCCCCGGCCCTCACAAGGGGCTCCGTCTGTGTGTTCTAAGTCACCCCGCGCCTTTCTCGTCTTACGAGATAGGTTACTCTCTTTCGACAAACCAAGGACAAGGCAAGGGTGGATATGCAATGCATTGCAGGCAATGAATGTAGTGTACAACATGAGGGACGACAGGATTATGACGCGTGCGCACGAAAGGGAGAGACGAACTTGAAGGGGATCGAACCCAGCAGGGTAATGTGTGATGAGACGTATGCAGAGCATTGGCGATGGTGGGGAGTGCAGTAGAGACGGAGAATAGCTCCAGGGCAGAGATAAAAAGGCACAAACACATCGAAGCGAAGATAAGCCAAAATTTGAGGCATTTCTTGGACGGTACTGTGTTTGGCTGTGTACATTTACATTTCTCCTCCTCTGACTCTCGGGTCACGGAGCTTGGAATTGTTGAGGGCATGAGAGGGTCTTCCAAGTGATCTCGTGGAGATGATAGAGCAGCGAACGCTGTAAACCAATGATTCTGTTGGAAATTTTTATCAGCAGCTCGCTTAGCTCATAAGGTATCTCATCACCCAATTGACAGAGTGCGAAATAAGGATAAGATTGACGTTATCTCAACCCGGCATCAGCTCCCTGCGTAACAACCGACTCTGGCCCATTCGGAGGCAGTCCACAGGGTATGCATTTCGACACCCTGAAGGAGCAACTGATTGTCCAGTCACCTCCGCTGGCACCACTCCAAATCGACAGCTTGGCACTTGGCGCTCGCGGTTTACGGAAATCCGCAGTCATGCGATCGGCGGAGGTGCGGTGGGGAGCTACTAGCGATAAGGGGTTCGACCAAAGAAAAGGCAAGACAAGGTGCCGAGTGAGGCAGCCTGTCGGACAAAACGAACACCTAGTAAGACTGTGGATCGCTTTGTGGGAATTCTGTGAGGGAGATTCAGATGTGGGTGGGCACAAAAAGGATGTACTTTACATCGAAAAGACTACCGCGCAGATGACGACGAGCTGTACTAGCAGCAAGGTGGAGGGGAGGAAGGCGCAAACGAACCCACGGCCTCAGCTCACAGATTCAGCCGCAGTGTGTTTCTGTCAAAATAATAATGTTTATTTATATTCGGTGTGCCATGTTCATCAGTAAAATTACATGTGTCTTAATCTGGCTTATTTTAGCTAATTCTGCTTGTCAAATTGCAATATATATATATATTCAATACCATGATCATGTGTTCCAGAACATCAGAAACATCAACTACAATCAAACTATTTTACTTTTCAACAAAATGAAGCTTAGAATTTGTTTCTGTGTCAGATTTGGAAATGTTGTGCAAGTCAATAAGCTGAATAAGACAGATTAAGATGCATGTAATTTTACTGATGTTGCTATGACTTTCTCTGACCAGTGATGACCACACTCCTTTCTCTTTCCCTTTCTCTGTGCCTAAAACACTTTAACTCACCAGATGTATGACCACACAAGGTATCTTTATGCATGCAAGCTGCCAAAATGGCAGCTACAGGACATGGCCGACAACCAGACAACCGGCTGGCCGGGTGCCACGGGACGCCGATCAACCGGTCACCGGTGGGGATATTCAAGTGACTTTGCGTACACAGAAGACGCCTCAGAAACTAGAACACCTGATTTATGGACTCATGGTATGTAAAGTGTCGTTGACTGTCCCGTCAGCATTTGCTTACACTAGTTTTTGGGCCCTTCGGCTCTGTGCGATTGGGTAATCCGGTTGCTTGGAACAACCTTCAAAGAGGAATGCGAGAAAGGTCGTCAACGGAGAAATTTGTTCCCAGACCGCTGAACCTCGTTGCTGTCAAACGAGAAATTCGTTGGTATAAAAACCATTGAATTGAATTGGTCAGAAGAATCATGTTACTTCGACAGGGAATACATGTTGTAATCATGTTGTAATCATTCCCCCAGGTTGCTATGCCTTGCAAACCGGAGGATTCTTATCATCCAGTGGAAGCTAGTGCCTTGCCTATCACAGGAAGATCTCACTCGGACATTGATAACACATTTCCGCTTATACATAACTCCAATAACCCAGCCAACTCGTGTGTCTCGCCACTAACGCCGATCTCGAAACACTGCCCAATCAATCCTGCCCTCAACGTGATATCTACTCTGCAAGGATCGCAGAACTTGCATCTCCCGGACCTGTTTTCGACAGTGTCTTTGTCCAGCGTGCAGATCTAGTTTCCCGGATCGAACGTCACTGGTACCAGCGAGAGTTGCCTTTGTCGGGGCAAGCTAAACTTTTACGGCATGTGGTAATGATCTGGGAGTGATCCAATCGTGGATCAGCGCTGCACCCATAATGATTTTGATGGACTTCGATCTAGGATAACTCGCACGGTAAGTTCCGCGACTTCAGCTTAGCTCTTATAAAAACAGTGGAGTAAATATTTTTTATCCACCCCACTTACTAGTACGCCTTTCTCTAGTACATATCCATCAGCACCCATGTCTTCTGCGGTACAATCCACGCTAACTGGCCTTCAGCAGAACGACTATCTATCTCGTATGTCCACTCTCACTCGTGGGGGCTCAATTTCACAAGTTTATTACAGTTGCTATGCTCATTGCCGTTGTATATGACTACGGTGAGCAGTTCGGTCCCAATACGAGATACTAACTTATACATTACATTGTCAGTCCTTACATTTTCGGATGAGGTATAATGCCGCATATTCCTTTGCAAGGCATTCTCACTGATGATAATCCATGTAGATTGAATACATCTGGGTCAGCAGAGACCTGCTGGGGAAGGTAACACGTTCCTAATAAGAGCACAGACGAAACCCTGGACTGGGGTGTCCACGTTGTTTATTATTGTGTGTATTGAACCTCCCGGCAAATTGTCACAACATCCAATAGCTCAGCGTTTGTATAGGTTCGTTATGCTGGGCTTTGCACCTTGACGTGAGTCTATGGTTGCTGCAAGCCACATATTGAGTGATGGCTCCAGACGGTTCATCAGAATTGTTTGCCTCAGTATGTTTGGCACTTAAAATGTAACGTCGATCGGACTGTGACCCGTCCGAAGTAGGAACTAGCTTCCTACCTGGCCCTGCAAAGGTATTTGTCTCTGACGCCAGTGGATAGTGAACGTACTGAAGTGTGTACCAACAGACGTCCGTATTCGTTCTATCCTCATTGTCAGGGCTTCGCAATGTAACTGATATCTATTAAATAGTTGTGAGCACACTCATCCAAATCTTTCCCTGCCCGTTCTATCCACGGATGCTTTCAAAAGGTGAAATGATCTTCACTACCGGTCAATGGACATACACTTTGTTTCTTGCTGCAGCCGATAGTGAGTTGTTGTGTAACCCATTCTTAGAATAAACAAACTATGACGACTGTAGTCGCCATGATCCTCCGCGTATGGGCAATGTATAATCGATCGAAGCTAATCGTCAGAACGCTCCTTGCGTTGTTTTCCCTGGAGATCATTTCTACTCTCCTCGCTGATGGCATCTTCCAAGATTCGAGGTATATGCCGGGTATGTTGATATTGACCGAATCAATGGTATGCTGCACTGACCCGCTATCCACCTCCATTCCGTTTCTCGGCCGTCACATAGCGAACACCATCCAGATACTGGACTTATCATATTGCGTGTGGCAAAATGAATTACCCAGTTTGACGAAAGTGGTTTCCATTTTACAGATGACGCATGCTGCAGCGATGTGCATCCTCGCGATTGCCCAGTTCGTGAGGCAGTTGCTTCAGATGTACCGCGTGACGAAGGGTTGGCAACTCAACCGGTATATGAATTTACTCGTCCAGCAGGGCATCCTCTATTTCCTTGGGTATGTCCCTAACCCCATTCTTTTTCTCTGTATCCTCCGCTGCCATCCGAGTTCGCAAACAAATGAATTACCGACCGAACTAACAGTAATTTCCGTCACAGCATCTTTTTGTATAATTTCGTCGTTGTATTCAATTACTCGGGAGGAGTATGGCAGGGTTACATGTTGTACATACTAGCGTATGTGCCCATGTACACTCTAACCCCTCGCTTCATCCTGAGCATTCGGGAGTTGTATGCGCGTGATGTCCAGGGTAGACGTGGGGAAGGGATCGACACTGGCTTCGGCTTGCTGTCAAGTGGCCGTGGCGCTGTTGGGACGGCAATGGTGTTCGCGGATGTTGAGCCGAATGAGAGGTTGGAGGATGATGTTCGGGGGGACGGGGGTGACACCAGGTTCGGCTTGTCGTCATCCAGCCGTGGCGCTGTTGGGCCGACGATTGCGTTAGCGGATGTTGGGCCGAGTGAGGGGTTGGAGAACGTCGAGGTGCCGGGGGACGTTAGGGCGACTTGGCCGGAATAGTTGAACGGTTGCGGGCGTCGCACTTTTTACCGTTGTGGTCCTTCCAATAATAAGTGCACAGACCGTCCAAGACAAGGAATATGCGTCCTGTGCGCGGAATATATCAGACGTGCGTTCTGCGCAAAGTCGGTGAATGCATGGTTCACTGTTCAGACGTCCATCGGTCCAACTTATCGATCTGAATCTAGTCTGGCGTCCGGAATTTAGGCTTCAGCTAACGTTGCCGCGACTTCGGCTAGCTGTTAGTAGTGGGTACTCGTGCAACTGGAGCTGCAAGATTCGAGTTTCACCACAACGCAACCGTACATATACTAATCTTATAGTTTGATAGTATCATTACATGAGCCTTCTATTCATTTTGAGCAAAAATGGAAATGGTGATTGGTAGCTGAAGAAATAGCAGCAGTGTATTAAAAACCCAGATCCGAGGGATCCCGCAACAGAACCACCCACAGGAAAATGGCATGTAGCTACCATCGGGATATTTTATTTTCGGGAGATTTACATTTAAATGACAGCGAGAATAAAATATATGAGGGGGGACACTGTGACCATGGATGAAATCGCGCTGTCGGCATGGTTCATTGACAGGCTCCGCCTCGGCATATTTACACTGGCGGCGTGGCAGCGTATCGTTCGCTCGCGGAGAAATGTTCCGGACTCAAAATGGCAGCTATGCCGTGTTGTGACGACGCAGTGGAACACTGCCGCTATTCCAGCCACTCAACGAATCAGCCCCCGGAAATGCGAGCAAGTAACTTAGCTGAGACAGTTCTATAAGTGTTTATACCGTGCCGGTAGCAAACGGGTGAGTAGTTGAAGCGCTATCCTTAAATTTTATAAGCTTTAGGTTTTGCAACTCTATATCTGGTTGAATGATAGTATATCGCCAAAGTTCGGCAAGTGGATTGAAATCATGGACGTTATTCCATTTTACTAGTACTGTGAGGACACGGTCCACGAGCGAGCGATACGATACTCACCCCTTCATCAGGGTCATCTGATGTAATGTTTATAATCGATCGTCTATTATTAGCGCGCCGTGCAGGACATGAATCGAGTCAAGAGGGGAATAGAATAAAGCATGACCTGAGTACGTGTCCATGTCTTTGAGCAGTTCTGTTTCAAGCAACAGGAACTCTGCCTCCGGTTGCAAGCGCCGCTGAAGGATTTCATTTACACCCAATGGCGGGGAGGAAAGGAACAAGTGGCGGCATTGGACACGATTAGGCGTCAATCGGGGAACGTTCGAAACGACTGATCTACATTAACGGATGTAGAGCGTAGAATAGCCGATGATGTCTGACAAGGTAAAGGGTATCAGGATGACGATGCGAGCTTCGGCGTGTCCCAGATGTGATGTCCGCGGTCACGGTATTATCCACAGAAAGAAGGAACCGGTCTGAGATCAAGGTGAGCACGCGCCACGAACACGTTGGAATTTTGGAAGCGATGCAACGTTCGAAATGGGCTGTCCAACTTGAACTGACTGTCCAGTGTCCACAACGCCTGAAACAGGTTAATTTGGTATCCCAAATACTACCACCGGATGTCACGGTAGCCACGCAAGGTGTTTTTATCCACGCAAACCATACTTAACCTCTCTGTTAACACTGAGCGGCCGCGAGATTTGCCACCTGCGTGATTTGTAAGGGTTGCACTTGCCCGTCAAGTTACATGGATTCGCTAGGTTGAGTGGATGGTTGTGCGCATGCCATCAGATAGCGTCAATATTGTCGGGATAGTTGAATTCGCTGCAAACGAAAATCAGTTTGCCTTGCATTGTTTACATGCACGTGATCGCCACGGAGGTCCATATTGGTTGTTGTTTATACTTACTCAACACAATCATTGAGTCACTCATCGCGTGTTGCACTGGCAGGGGCTGTATGTAAGCCTGCCTCGTGTTCCCCAACCCGAACCAGGCGAGCTCCGGGTTCTTGCTCTGCGTTGTTCCAACACCGTGTTGTGTCCCAGTAAAAAGGTGGGTCATCATCGCTGCGCCTGTCGACGAGTGGATGCTTACCTGCCGATGTCTGTACTTTGGAAATGACTCAATATCGAAACAGGGCGGAGATTTGTTTACTGTTCCTTGCTGCACCGCACGCAACGAGCTGCGCAGGACGTTTCCATTCTCATCTGTCGTCTTGATAATCGCAACGTTTCGTGCGCGAAGCTTGACCCCCCATTTCTCTATTTGCACGCATCAATCGATCGCAAGTAAATTGCGGATCGTTTTTATTGTGCAACAACGACGCAGACTGGTCTTTAAATATGTTGGCTACACACACCCTTTCGCTATCGCTTCACTCTTCACCTCCGACTGCGAGACCCTCCTTATTTTCGGGCTCTCGCCCAGCCCTCGCGGATTCGACCAACGTCAATTCGCGCTCGAACGCCTGCGGTCCTGGTTATCCAAAAGGCTCTGTCTACCCTACCTCCTCTGCCCGGACAGGTTGTGGCTGGAGCGATTTCGAATCTACCACTGGATACATCTCGACCTCGTGCCATTCTCGCCAACCTCATGTGTCCTCTGCGCCTTCCCTGTTCCCGGTGGCTCAAAAAGCCCCGCCTACCGTATCCATTTCGCTTTCTGCAGCTTGCTCACAGAGTATCCTTGGAGAACGGTTTTGTGGCTCAAAGGTGCAGGGCTTGGAGCCGGACCTCCCGGATGTGAAAAGCGTCGTTCCATTCCCAATCACACCGTTGGATAGCGACACTGACGTGGTCATGCTCGATGGAACATGTGTTCCTTGTCCCGATGGACACTTGCCGTCCGCTGGCCAGGCTCCTCGCAAACGTCGCTCCGCGCATTCTTCCGTTTCTTCTTCACAAGGTAGTCTTGGAAAGAACGCAACACAAAAACGCCAGAGGAAAAGCAGGCGGCATGTAGCAGAACTCTGGGGGTTGGGTGTCGTCTATCGAAGTATCTTGCGCGCTATCGAGGATCGCCAATCTATTGGAGAGCTAGACGCCTCCGATGGGTTACTGTCCGGGCTACGTGACTTTGATGCTATGGATCGTGTGTTGGTCGAAAAGATACAGAAGAGATTGGCTGAAAATGGTTGCGTTGAGGGGCGGGCGCTGCCTAATCCATTACCACGGATATCATCCCCAAGTATATCGGCGCCCTGTCTGACCCTCTCAGCGCCGAGCAGGAAGACCCCGGCAATCAAACCAGACTCATTTACCCTCCCATCGGAGTTGAACCCAAAATGGAATGACACCCTCGACGGAACTACCACCTCTCCGCCAGCATCCAATGGAACCCCTCGTGCTTCATTACCGATCACTTCCCATTGCCTTATCCCATCCGCCAGGTCCACGTCTCACAGACGCTACGTTCATTTCGAGATTCCACAACGACCCTGTCAAGGTCAACCTCATCCGAGCATTCCTCGACGCTCACCCTCCCCTCCAGCACGAACAGGGACAGTCCCCACTAACGTACAAATGCTCACGTTGACGATGCCGCAGCTGGTGGCCGCCCTTACACTTGCTTATCGTGAGCGGGGTAGGCTGCGGTTGCGGGGACGGACGTATAAGGTTACGGAATGCGGGAATAATGCTGACCGTTCCGTGCCCTACCAGGCTGTACCGTGTAGCGATGGTGATGCGATCCACAACAAGGAAAGAGTGCACCAGTCATTCACGCCACGCGTGAGACTGTCGAGCACCCCGGAAAGGAAGTCGCCGCTGTCTCGCGTCGCGTATGCTGAGAGCTGAGCTCTCGCGTCCATGCGGTGTCCCGGGCCATGGCTTGCGTTTCAAGCGACTAGGTTTCTGAAACCGTTGACCTATTCAAGGGCTACGCTTTATGGGAACGCCCATGGTTGCTCTGATATTGACTACTGTATACACGCACGCTGCCGATACTTTCACACTTTAATCGCTCTCTTCAGTTGTTGACAACTATCTTTTAATGTAGATTGATTCTACTGTCAATGGTTTCCATCTCTCGTTGCACTAATTACGTTGCACGCTTGACTCATCCACGACTTTATGATACTGTGTATCGATTAGTCTTGTCGTGCTACTTCATATCCGCAATCATTACAATGAGTCGGATGACAGGTGTGTTGAGATGAACTTTCAGGCCTCAGGCCTCAGTCCCCAAATTCAAAATCCACTCGTTCGTCCCTTGCGTGTCCATTCACTTTTTCTCATCTTCGTCCACGGGCCAACAATAGCCAAGGGACAAATCATCTGCCGGCGCGTAAAACTCATTGTAGCATTTGTTGTATACTTGATCATCTCGCCCTCATTCTCCTTTGATTATTTCTCTTCATAATCATTGTTCTTCGATGTACAGATGGCGGGACTTGGACAAATTGTTGATGTTGATGTCACGTGAGCGATAATCCTCGCGCGAGGAACTCGCACACGGTGACTTAACTCACTTAACCTACTTTCGTTCAACCAGACCAACTGACGTGCTGGCAGTGAGCGGAACCGTTGCCCACCGAACGCAAGTCCACGACAAGCTACAGCGCATGTACGTCTCAGGAACTGGCCTAATATCGACTTTGACTGCACCATCCAGGCCAACAGACCAGTGAGCTGATCCTTTACCCCGAGGTTCAGTACATGAATGTTTCAAAATGACAGAAACTGACTACGAGACGACTTTGTCGAGGCAACTTTGAAGCAATCATGTCAGCCGCACTCGATGCACGCGCCGACTCGTCCTCGCAATCCGCCATGACACTCCCTGATCTCTCCCTTGGTTCGCTTGTATCTGGCATCTCTACACCAGGTAGAAACCACAGGGTCCCTTCCATATCATCCCAAACGACCGCGCCGTCCTCAGCGCCGCTCTCTACCCCTTCACCACCAGAACAAGTCCCCGTCAGCTTACGCAAACGGGTGGACGAGCCTGGATCTGCTCTGAGGCGACTAGCCGTCTCTGGCCATGAGGAGGGAGACGATATTGGGGACGGCGGCGACTTTTTGGACACCCCCGGACACAAATGGGGCGATGGCCCAGACACGCCTGTCGCGAACCGCAAACGTACACGAGCGACCCCGAGTGGTAACAAGGGCGTCACCCTCACGCTCCGCGATCAAGAAAAGGTGGTTTTTTTTTTCTTCTCATCCGTCCATGTTATGCATGTGATAACCTCATTGCGCCCCACTCAGCACATCGACAATCTCAAAAAGGAAAACTTCAACATCAAATTGCGCGTGCACTTTCTCGAAGAGCGATTGGCTCAACTCGCCCCTGACCAAGTCGACGCAGCCCTCAAACAAAATGTGTCCCTGAAAGTCGAGGTGCAGCAACGTGGTCTAGAACTCAAGAAACTCAAGCGACTTGTGCTCGAGCTCGAGCGTGAGTTGGAGCGTTCACAAAAGGAGCGTGGTACGGCAAGTTCGCGCGATAGGGAACGTGATCTCGAGGCGAAGCTGCAGGAACGCGAACGTGAAATTCGAGAACTACGGCGAGGGCGTGTATCTACTGCCGATGAAGATGTTCTGCGACGGGCCGAACTCAGAAGCGAGGAGCTCGAGGAAGAGTTGGATAATGTCAGAGGGTTACTCGAAGACAACATGGAAGAGATCGAACGTCTCCGTGAGATCGTTGAGAAGCGTGGTGATGACTCTTTTGGTGGGCGAGGAGACAACAGGCGCGAGCGGTGGCAGCGGAAGCTTGAGGAGCTCGAGGCCGAGAATGACGCTCTACTCGCTCGGATAGAGGACCAGAACGAGCTTCTCCTGAGGAAAGAAGACGAGAAAGAAGAACTAGCGGATGAGATCGCACAGCTTGGTTTGGAGATCGAGGACATTCAGCGAAGGAGAGAGGCAGAGTCGATTGAACGCAGCGAGAGCCGAGCCGAGGTGCTGGAAGCACGAGAAGAGCGGGAGACTGTGAAGGAGGGCCTCGATTCCGTGCGTGACAAGCTCGCTGCGACAATGATCGAGCTTTCACAAAGAGAAGACGAGATTGAAATGAAGAACAAGGAGATCGAGGACCTGATCGCTGAGCATGATCGGATTGTGGCGGTGGTCGAGGAAGAGTGGCGAGGAGAAGTCGAAGAGGCGCGTGGACACGTCGAGGAACTCCGCGATGTATATTTCTTTCAGACCAAGCATCCACCGACAACTGATTGCTTGTCATCCCTAGGCCCTTGCAGAACGGGAGACGGAGTCAAAGGAACTTCGTCTCAACATCTCCGAGCTCGAAGCAAACACCAATGAGCTCCATACCAAGTTCGAAGCCACCTTGCGACATCTCGAGAAAGAGGCAGACGAAAAGGACGCCGAGATCGAAGCCGCCAATCGAGAGATAGAGAAAACTGAGCGATCAAGTCTACTTGCTAGAAGAGGAGAACGACCGCATCAAGGAGGAAAGCGATCGCCTTCGTGAAGACGATGTTGTCGAGCGAGAAAGACTCGAAGCACTTGCAGCGGCTCTCAAGGAGGCGAGTTTAACAAACAGCACCAAGTTATCCGACTAACTTGCGCCACTCACAGAAAGTCAATACACTCAAGACGCAGCTTCAAGACCTGCAAGATCTCTATGATCAAACTTGCCAAGACATTCTCGTTCACCGATCACGGCAAGAGGAATTGGCGCGCCATGTCGAGGATCTCGTTGAAGAAGTCAAGCACGAACGCGAGGAGAGGGAGCGCTTGGAACAGGAGCTCCTCAAAGTCGAGAAGGAGTATGACTCTCAGCTTCGCCATGAACGACGGAACCTCGAAATTAAAGAATCTGCCCTCCAATCTACACTTGACAGCCTTGCGAAGAACGAGACGCTCCTTGAACAGCGTCAGTCCGATATCAAAGCCGTGCAGGACGCACTTAGAACCAAGGAAGAAGAGTCGAAGAAGCTTGGCGATTCGCATACGACTGCGAAGTTCTCGCTCCACCTTGAAGTCGATCGTTTGAAACGTGATGTCCAGACGCTCGAGGATGCTCTCGCACGTGCACGTCAAGACATCGCGGCTCGTGAGGGCAACACGCGCGAACGTGATCTCACGATCGACAAACTGCACAACGAAGTTCGCGATCTGACCACGCGTCTCGGCAATCAGACCCAATCCCGTCTTCACCTCTCGGAAAAGTTCGATACTACCCAAACGAGCTTGAAGACTGCAGAGTCCGAGGTATCTACGTTGCGTGCGAAGGTTCAGGAACTCGAGGCACGGTTGGCAAAGGATCAAAAGTCACTGTTGAGCAGTGAGAGTCAATACCGTGACCAGCTGACTGAGCGTAACACGTTGTTGCTCACTATTTACCAGTACATGGACAAGATCCTTGGTGTGGACAAGACCCCGGTACGCTTTTCTTCACCTTCATCTCCATTATATCTCTCTTGACATGGCGTGTCCGCAGAAGAAAGGTGGTCAAGCTGAGACAAAGCCATTCACTAACTTTAGCGTCTTTCATGATAACCTCATCACACGTCTCAAAGCGCTCAGTCAGATACAACTAGACTTCGATAAACGCGTCAAGGAGGCCGAAGCGCGGTTCGCGGAAAAACTGACGGACATGCGGAAACAGCTCGACATGCGGTGGAAGCAGATCGATAAGTTTGAGACAAGCGTCAAGGCGTACGGCGATGCGAAGGCGACGTGGAGGCGCAAATATGTCATTAAAGAAGGCGAGCTGGAGGCGCTCAAGGTTCGTTGTGTTGTGGTGGAAGTTTCCCGTTTGCTGACCCAAGTCGGTAATGTTACAGGGCACCAACGCCGACCTCGTCCAGCAGATCGCGACCGCGAGACGTCCCGCACAAGGCGACTCGCAAGAGATACGGACGCTCCTGTCGCGCGCTGTGAATGCGGAGAAACGGCTGGTGGTGGCAAACAACCAGCTACTTCAGCATGAAGAGAAAATATCGACATTGAACCAGAAGACATCGACCGCGGACACCAAGTGGGAAGCGCGGGTGAAGGAGTATGAAACACGCTTGAAGGCTGCGGAAGAGAAATACAAGCGAGAGCGGCAAGGGAGCAAGGAACGGGTGCTCGAGCTCGAGACTCAGATCAAGTACGTGACCGCATCATCGCCTTTTCGTCGCTTTTTCATCTGTGCGGTTGTTTGTAGGAGTCTGGAGCGGCAGAATGAAATTGCCCAAAAGCGCAATGTACAATTGGACGCTGTCACGGAGAGCGCAAGGACGAGCGGGAGTGGGAGAGGTCGTGATCGGTAATACGATCTAGATTTTGTTCGATGTTACTTTCTTTCTTTCTGCCTTTCTTTTCTCTCTTTCTTTTTGCTCTCCTCTCGTGCTTTGGGTAGTGGCTCGCATATACCATGACGTACCATACACCTTTCGACGTACTAATCTCTATCATGAATTTGACTTAGTACTTCGTTAGACCGGAGTGCAAAACGGGATACATGCAAATATGCCTTGTACTACATAATATACAGTAGCATGAATTTTAGGTTCGTGCTAGTGAAAATACTAGCTCGTGGTAGGATACCTTGAGAACCCTTATTTTTTTCCCTGAAACTGTCAGGGTTCCGGATTTGCATCACCTAACGTGTCCATCGTTTGATAACGAGACGCAGGAGGTTACATGCTGTGTCACGCAGCATTGGCTCCCCTCAAAGGGTAACGAACCATCATTTCGAGTTCTTCGAAAGACCGGCCGAATATCTATGAGTCAAAGAGTTTGAGCACGCATCGACCTGGAAAACGTTGGTCATGACCAAGGCTTACCAGCAGGATCGTCGCCAGATGGAAGCCTTGGCGGGAAAAGGAAAGCAACTGTGCTCGGTGGAACGATTGTATTGTGCGTTCAGCATCTCCTTGCATCAGGTACATATTTGCGAGAACCTTGGAAGGGTCTTAGCGGTGCCGTCGTTGGTAGATAGTGGAACATGCCTGGAGGCAGTTATACTTTGCACTGTCGTCTGCGACGGCGATGAGGTCGTTTACGCGCGCTATTGCGTTTTCACGCTTCCCGGATACAAACAAGAGGATCGCCTATGTGGAACGAACGAAGTCAATTGTGCAGAAGTCCGATCGAACGACCTACATACCCTTATGAGTAGGAGAAATCTAGTTTCGCCTGCACCGCAGTTGCAAAAGACAATGTCAAAGGCTTTGAATGCGGGCTCATGTTGACCTTGGCCAACGAGGGCGACAGCCTTTGCGATGTGACCGATGATCGTCGGCCGAAAGGCGAGGGACTTGGGTAGACTCGAACAAACATGAGAAACCGGAAGAAAGGAAGGAAAGCTACCTGGGAAGCACGTTTGATTGCTATGTGCTGTTGGTTCATATGTGCTTGTAGAAGAGCACGATATGCAAATGCATGGGCACGATGTGGGTTATCACCCATCTCTCGGCACACCGACGTCTCAGCTTCGTAAAATTTTTGTTCTATCCACGCCTGGAATATGTCGTTATTCATGTCTATGAGAGGCAGGCGAGAGGTAGGCTGCGAAGAGTCTGATCACGTCCAAGTTAGGTGATGTGATTGAATATTTACATCAAGAATGACATGCAGGGGAAGAATATTTCTGAGAGCGTGGACTGTGATCTTTATGTCGTTCATTCCACATGCAAGGTAATTATCGTCAGACGACAGAGCAATGGAGAGAATTGAATCTTGAAATTCGATAGTGGGACCAATCTTCTTTGAGGAAATGTCCCAAAACGAGAGCGAATGTCCTGCAGAACACACGATGAATCTGCCATTGGTCGCGAGTGAACAAGGTGTCGAGTCATCGCTGGCAGGGACTGGCTGATACCACAGCGGGGCCAGGCAGGTCAAGGATGCGCCGAGACATTGGCACTGGATCCCTGTGGGGGTTACGGCTACGACGAAGACGCGCTGGCTGTCACTGGACCATCCGAGGGGAGTGCATGTCGGAATCTGAGTGAGGTTACCAGTGGGGTTGTAGAAATAGTTCGAGCTGGTCTGGAAGACTAGAGTACCGCTGCGAGCATCCCATACCCGGACAGGATCCCCATGTGCGGCGGTCGCGAGGCGGTCGCCATTCGGAGAGAATTTGATCCCCAACAACGCTATTCTTGTGTTGGAGTGGGCCCAAAACTCTTAGCCCAGTGGTGATGCTGAACACGCGGACGGTCTTGTCCTCCGATCCCGAAGCAAATCTCGTTGAATCTGGAGACACGTCGATCGCACGCACTCCCGAAGCATGCTCGCCGACTTCGACCCCTTCGGTCGTCGTCGTGTTCCTCACCACCACCCGATTTCCCATGATAATCATGATCCACTGGCCATCCTTGGACACAACAGCACCATCAACACCATCGGTCGTGTCCACCAAAACTTTCGCCTTTTTGTCCAAGTTCTCGCCTTAAATCGGGCATCGCCGAATCCGCCCTCCGATACCCCCGGTGTTGGAGTAGCGCTCGCCGCTCACGATTTTCCTTCCGTCAGACGTGAAGGTGATTGAGACAGGGAGTGTTGCTAGGGCAATCGATGTCGATCGATTTCGGGGTACGACCTTCGCGAACGGTGAGCACTGCATTTTCACCTTATTCGACCGGTACGCACTAATCGTAGTCATCGTGAGCTCAAAATGAGTGCTACACTCGTAGTGGTTCTATGATTCAGATGGTTGGGGAAAAACCTGCGTGTGAGCGCTTAAGCGCTCACGTCCGCCTTACATACGCGTTCCTTATCGATACGGATCGATTTGCAACTCCCATGTGCCTCCCGTGTTTATTCGCTGACTGCCGGGCACGGCACTGCAACAGCTGGCGAGAAAAAGTGGCCAAAATGTGCGACGAGCTTTGGCTTGCACATGATCCTCGATCAATTCCACGATCTAACATTGTATTAGTTTGATGCAATAAAACTGCTGAACCTGCTGTCTCTCCACCTTGGATCAGTCTAAGTAGACCACGAAACACCTCAGCTCAGCGAGTAGTTGGTGGCGTTTGAGCCGGGGATCGGGACTGTCCAGACGCATTCAGAGCACGTCTAGACACTGGTGTGGCGGACTAGCAGATCTAGTGCCAGACTAGATAGTCTATGCGTTCCGGCTGCTTGTCCTTATGAACGAATGAGAGAATTGAGAGAATTGAGAAAAAGGAATGCATGGGTTTGGGCGAAAAGTCATAGGCGTTTCCGGACCGAAATTGGAACCCGAACCGGTCAGGAGCGCGGGCTGGGCTGCCGAAACTGCCCAGTGCCGAGTGAAGCAGCGTCGGACAAAATGAGTGCGAGACAAAGTTTATACCAAACCTGTGAATGGGAGTGGTAGGAGGGATGCGAAAAAGAGTGCATCGAGGACTAACTGCGTGATATCGCTCACACGAGTGTACGGTGAAAGTAGATGTAACGTCGGTATGGTATGTACAAGCAGTGTTAGGAGAGAGAGAAATATGTCCTTGCTATGTGGCAACATTGTGTGTGGTCGGGCGAAACCGTCAGGTTTCCGACTCGAGGCTGGGCCCTAGCCTGATGGGAAAAGGTGAGCTGTGAGGGCAGGCTGGGCCCTCGCAGTCAGCTTGGCCGGCGCACGGACAGGTGTTCGGGCGACTAGCGTCGAGCAAAGAACCAACAACCTCAGGTTGTTGGTCTTGCGAGAGGGAGTGGTGGGTGGGTGACGACGAAAAGAAATGAAAACACGAGCGAGGTTCTGCTCAAGCTAGTCGCGGAGGTGGCAGGAAGAAGAAAGCACGCCACTTCGCTTAGCTCTCGCGCAGACCTCATCCGTACGCTGCTTCGTGCCTCTGCTTACTTCGGTCGCGAGGAACAGAGACGTCGGCTGAGGCTATACACAACGCGGGAGTCGCAGCAATTCATCAGTCATGCTTGTTGTCCCAGTCAAGTGTGACGTGGGAACGGATGCGAACATGCTCAAGGCCTATCGAATAAAGTCCAAACCGCTACTAGACATGAATCCCAGGGAGAATTGGCCGTGTTGAATGATGCGAACTCATGTTGGCGCATGTTTACATGTAGTATCTGTTTGACGCATGGTTTACTCATAAAGTGGGAGAGATTTGCATGCTATGGTATGCACCCCAGTGGTAATCTATGTTTTTAAAGCCAAATCATACAGTCGCACTAACCAGCATGGATTCCTACTGCGTCCTGATGCTAATTGCAGGTATTCCTCTGCTACTAACCTGCCATTCCGCTTTGGTTCCAATCTGTGCTATTATGCGATCTCATGATATTGAATGCATTTGCTGATGCTGACTAAACCCTCTATCCCGACACATTCCGAGCAACCTACATGCCATGCGGCACCTAAAAAATGATAACAAGAGCTAATTGGGAATGAAAGCTTGCAAGAACCAGACACTGAGGTGGAGAGACAATTTTAAGCAAGAATATGATGCATGAATTGATGGAAACCAAGTGATGATGCTATGACAGAACGCGGTGTGAGAGCGAATGTAGAGAGCGATGATGCGAGAGAGCAAGTGCAGCGTGACGTGATCCGAGTGCAGTATTGAGATGCTGGGGTATCTAGTGCAATTCGCCATGGTAAGTATCCTTGTTCCACGCGTCGTCAGGCTAGCAGTTCATCAGTATGGTTGTATCGATGTACTCATTACTTACCAGCACCTTTGCTTCAGTATTGTAAGCCTAGAATCATGTCGTTAACACCTATTGTTCACCAAGCCAGTGGTGAACATACTTCTCACTGTGAATCATTGAGGTGAGTCTTCCAATAAACCTGGAATTCTTTGCTTGTTTCCTTTGTCTTCACCTGGGTCAACCAGCGCCAAGCACAGAGAGCACTAGAGGGAATCCTTGAATCAATATCGGACTGACACAAAGACTGTACTTACTATCCAGTGTCTTGGTGGTTGCATCTTCTGCTTAGGTTTTGCACTTGTATTGACTGATTTTCCAACTTCCTCAGCTCTCGCAGGAGGTGGTAGTGCTGGAAGCTTGATCTTAAGGTTGGATTGCGACAACATTCCACTGTCCAGCCATATTGGCAGTGGTGAGAAAGCCAATAAATATCTCATAACTTACAGTGGATTCACAGCTATCCAATCTGCTGGTGATTCACTCGCAGCTGTGCTTGCACTCCCCTCAACTTCGGCCTGGCTATAATCAGATTTGGGGGGTGCTGAGGAAATTGATGGTGACTTGGATGTCTCCTTTGTGAGTTCCCCAGAAGGCTCTGGTGAGATGGTTTCACACTCCAAATCAACATTTGGAGTGGAAGTAGTGGATGCTGGTAGCCCACTTGGTGGGCTTGGTGATTCAGAGGCTGGTGACAGAGATGTTTCAACCAGGGTTTCCACCATTTTGGGTGTAGATGGGAATGAGGGCATGCCAGATGGTGGTGTGAGTATTAATGCAGAGGGTGAGGCAGCCAGTTCAGGTGGCTCTAAAGAGATCTTGTACAGCTCCTCTGCCTCATTGCCTAGATCCTCAGCATTTGAAGGTGTATGTGGATCGTCGACTGTCACTAACCCAATCAGTAGTACATATATGTTACACTTGTGCAACCAGGATGTACATTTGAGTTTCTTATCTATCTGCTCCAACTTACTGACCCCCGCTTTTCGCTTGCAACTGGGTCCCAACTCAGAGTCTTCATCTTTGAACATCAGCTTACCATTCTCATTCAGGTTTGTTTGCATCCAACCAGGGTAGTCCAGAGAAGCTAAGTGTTCAAGCTTCCATCCATTCTCAGCAAGCCGAAGTGATGGCCAGTTGTGCTCCATGTAGTTCCTGACAATATTTTTGGCAGACACGGATGCTTTGCCCCATGATTTTAGTGCAACTCCCTTGATTGCAAGATCCCAGAAAACCATCTTGAGGTCCTTTCATAATGATTTGATCACCGCCCTTGTATGGGTCACCCCATTCTTGTCCTCTAGAAAAGTAACTGATGCAGCACTCTCCTTTTTTGCAAGACCTTCGGCCGAGTTAATATATGTGTTGAAACTTGTGTGAGTCCAAAATCGAATCTTCTCATTGTTCTGGTAGCCCATGCACACATTAGCCTCAGGGGCCTTCCCCTCTCTGATCACTTCTGTGAGCTTGTCAAAGAGTGCTCTAGGGGCATATAGTTGATAGCTTTCACACTATATCCTAAAATGAATTACTTACTGAATTGTGTCGCATTCAATGGTCCTTTGAAGGAGCTGCTGTTCTAAAACAAGACAGCGCTCCCGGAGAGTTTGTATTTGTGGGCTGTTGTGCATATATGCATGCTATATCAATAAAATAATGTTAATTATGTGTAGATAATGGTAAATAGCACACATGCGATGTCCTGAACCCCATATAGTTTGCTTGCTGTGAGAATATATGTCCCTGGTCACCAGACATGCTGAGACTACCTGACATCCCCTCAAAGCCCAATTCAAGCATGTTTCTGTGTTCAGAATATGTGTTGCTGGGTATTCTGAAGGTATCATAGTCCATTGTATCAAGGGGGATGACAATGAGGGAGATCGAGACACGTCTTGTTGAGACAGGGGGAGATAACTCCAATGCGGAAATGGCTGATAAGATAAAATTGGCATGGTGCAACCACATTGTATACAAGCACTTGTACAAAAAAAAAACTAATTGACTACTCTAGGCTATCCTCATTGTCATCCTCCTCCTGATCCAGCGAGTAAGGGACACCAAGATCTGAAACGTCTAAACCAGACTTCTCAACCATGCAAAAACAGTCCACCCTCTCCTCACCATGTGATAGCAAGGCCAATTTGTGGGGAATTATAGCAACCACACTCTGAATGGATTCGACATTGACAATGGTGAGCTGATTGAGAAGAGTTGAAGTGGCAAGTACTTGAGATGATTGCTTGAGAAGTTCAACATCTGGAGGGGAGAATAATTTGATGATGGCAACGGTCTGGAAGGACCAGTTCCCTCCCTCTTTGTCTGTGGGTATCTGAGCATAATACTGTACTTCACCAACACAGATTGATCCCTGAAAGAGGAGCTACCAATAAAAGTCAACTTTTCCAATGAACATTTAGTTTTATATAGCAGACTTACCTTAACATTACGCGAGATACACAATTGCTGATCAAGATGATCACTTTCTTTCCAAAGTGACTGAGCAACTTGACCATTGGGCAGGCGCAGCCAGGCCCATTTGATGATGCAAGGAACAGCTTGATCACTGCCGAGAAGAAGTTGGATAGCTTGGGTTAACTCAGCATCAGGGGAAATAGGATGTTTGGCACATTTGCAACAGAGTACATAGCCCCCACCAAGGTCCACCGCACCACGAGGAACTGCTTGAGGGGAGTCATCAAGTTCAGGTATCAGTGAGATGAGGGCGTTGACTTGACAACACCACACTTCCTCTCATGCAAGGTTGGTGAAGGGTTTGGATGGCTGGTGAATTTGCTGACCCAGGTTCCCAATGGTACACTCCATTGTCCATTGTGCATAGCATATTGGAGGTCCTTTCTGGATCACTTCAGGAACCAAATGCGCAACTTGGTGAACTGCTGGACAAACAAAGTGGATGTGACATTCTTTAAGTTGATAGTATAGAAGTTCGAATTCACGTTGCCATCTGCAGAGAAGAGATTGCACATCCTTTAATTGCTCAGCAGTCAGTGAGTACTGGCACATTATCTGAAAACCGCAGACCAGCTTGCAGTAATGGGACCAGTATTTCAATGGAAGAGTCTCGTAAAGAAGGATGGGTGCAATACCGAATGTGTAAACTTGGAATTCCTAGGTCTTATATTGCGTGTTCAGCTTTTTGGCAATATTGTAAGGTTTGCAGTCATAGGAATCAGGGAGATGACATCCAACATTTTCGATATCCTTTCCGTGAGTGGTCCAAACGTTACTGTCACAAAGTACAGCCCAGTCCCACATTGTTTTGTCATCCGCAGAGTCAAGATCAATGGTACCCCGCCAGAGTGAGAGGAGAAGATCTGAGAGATTACCAGCTAGGTGCATGATGTCAGTAGTCATGGACAAGGGGATGCCAAGGGAATGAGAGGGTAGGAGACCTAGGATCAATGGAGGCTTCATCAGACCTGTCTCAGTCTTTGTCTTGTCCCATTGAGTGGGATTATGAACAGCGACAATTTTGGTAAAATTATCAGCATAGCCAGTGGAACCGCCTGGGGGCAGCTTGAAGACATCGATATCTGAATGGTCACTGCCATGAACAACATGATCATGAGGAGATAAAAGTGCAGGATAGTAGTGTTTGCTGCCTTCTTTTTGGCATCCCAGAACACCACAATAAAGGTGGCAGCCATTTTTTCCACTATGGCCAACCATCCCATCCCAGTAAACCAATCCAGGACCATCAGTGGTGGTGAAGACGAGATAGGGTGGGAGGTGTATGAAGTATTGGTGAATGAATTCCAGATTGGCAAACCTTCTTGTTGTAAAGCAGCAAGATGGTACATCCCTGGAAAAAAATGAGTTGACATGTTTATGGTCAAAGCGGGAGGGAGATGATACATTCCTGGGAATAGAAACAAGTCGACATTCTTGGGTTTGTTAGGTCCAGGGATAAGTCCACCAGGGAGGACATAAAGCTTGCGATAATGTTTGTCTGGGGAAAGATTCACTAGAATCCAAATGTACATCCAACAGTCAGACTCCTTATTACTATGTAACTGTGCACCATCAAGGGAAATCATGAGTACAATGTCGCTCTCTTTAATATTGCCACTAAGCACAGCACCAAGAAAGTCCCAACCAGCTATGATATCATCAAGGATAGGAATGGTTGCATTGCATCAAGGGTGATTGTATTGTTCAAGGTCATCTAGAATGGCCTGGGCACGATCCCAGAGATAGCGCATGTGTTACGCTGGGTAACAATGTGACACGTTCCTGTATAATCCCCCTGTTGGATTATAGGACTAGCAGGACTTGAGGGAGTTACTCAACCTCCAGAGGCCCAACGGTTTCCTCTGACTAGGGACCAACTGCTAGCTTTACATAGAGTCCTCTCGTTACCTCTACGACCAATGGTGGAGTCTCGGATTTACCACGGAATCCCAATCCTATAAGAAGGGTGGGCAGACCGGTGCGCAGGCCTAGGAGCAGTAGCCTTCTGTCTGCTGATTCCTAGGGCTTACTGGGCCTAGTATCGGTGGCGGAGTCCCGATGTACGAGTGCCGGTGGCGGA
This sequence comes from Boletus sp. NGJ, assembly GCA_019096195.1. Lineage (NCBI taxonomy): Eukaryota > Fungi > Basidiomycota > Agaricomycetes > Boletales > Boletaceae > Boletus > Boletus sp. NGJ. Next base: position 51,612 of record JAGTXK010000127.1, read on the forward strand.
GTCCTGGGCTTGCTGGATCAGTGGCAGAGTCCTGACCAATGACAACCAACCTCTGTTGGTCGTTGGAGTTGCTGAAGCTTTAGGAGCCTGTTACGGCAATGACAGCGCACAAGTGCGAGGTGATGAGAAGGATTATCACAAGCACGAGGGCAAGCACCTCCAGATCGTGGGAGAAGGCTTCTGAGGTGAAGTGGAACCTTTAGCGGGAGAAGCAGTAGATTACACAGGAAGGAGTGTAGATCTAGGTTAAGGTTACATGAAGGGCCCGCGTCCCTATTTATAGGCCTTGCCTATCTAGGGCAGGCTTCGTGACGAATATAGTAATGTTTAGTCGCAGACGAAAGATTACTATAAATGGATCAGGCATGAGTCAAATGGGGAAAGTAGGAATACTGGGCTATGCGCGAGAGAACATAGCCAAGGAGGCAATGTCTATGATCGGGTCAAAGAGAAAGAAGGCATGTATCAAATGAAATAGGAAGGCGGTGTCCATACCAAACGGGTAGGTTCCTAAAGAGAAAGTTATGAATAACTTCCTAGAAAGGTAGTTCCGGATGGGGCAATGCCTGGGTTGGTGTCGCGGGGGAATCCCAGGGGAATCCCTGGTCAGAGTCAAAGAATAGGTCGTCCCATAGTCCTATAGGGGGAGAAGGAAGGGGAAAAAATGTACCCCCTTCGGTAACCGTAACAGCATGTCTTTGGCACTCTCTGGATGGCGAAAACGAGTCTGGAGCTGAGGACCAAGTGGAATTGTTGTGAATTGTTGTGTAGGGACTTTGACGTGATCGTTCGAGCCCTGGAGAGTCTCCTTCCACCTAGACTTACCACACTCAGGATATTCATCAAGGGAAGCAAATGGACCTGTAAATGCCATACATGTGTTGGAACACATGTTGTGTGTGAGTGGTTCAATGCCAGTGTACATCTGGATGGTTTTCTCAACTGCATGAAAGGACAAGAAGTTGTTAACAGCTAGAAAGTGTTGTTTGAACAAACGAGCAATACAAGCATAGGCATCCTGAGAAGCGTGCTCAAGTGCAAGATAAACAGAGAGACTGAAGCAGAGACCAAGGTCATTGACAATAAGTGGAGTACGAGGTGGATCATGGAGCCGGAGTAAAGCATCTGGGTGAAGCATAGAAAAAGATTTGATGGTGGAAGCATTGCGGAGCATTTGGATAAAATGGAGAGATTCTACCATGGGTGCAAATGTAGCGTTGCGACAAAGGTTTTCGATGTCAATAATAGGGGGTTGTCTATGCTGATAATCAATTCTCCAGTGACATGGAGATTCCAGAGATGAAGTGGAGGGACCTAAGGGTGGTGAAAAAGGAGGTGGCAGGGGCGGATAAGGAGGATCAAGGGGTGGTGCAGGGAAGTCCTCACATTCTGGGGAAGGCAGAGGAAAAATGGGAGAATCTGGAGGGGATAATGGAGACAGATCACAAGCTGGAGGAGGTGGAGGAGAGTGGTGATGGTGTGGAGACTAGAAAAAATAATTAAGTCACAGTCGATCCAAATAACCAGTGACTTACCTGCTGACGGCCTTGCTTGGGGTGGGCAGGCTGCCTTCGTGGTCCAGTACCTCTAGATGGTTGAGGTAGGCCTTGATACTTGGCTTCACGAATATGCTGACGCTCTTCTTCAGAACTGGCTTGGTTGAGATGCCGATGCTAGGCCAACGATGAAACAAAATGAGGTAGACCAAAGTTGTGCTTGATGCAGATGCAGTTGTAGCATATGGAGGGCATGAAGGCTTTGCAGAGGGCTGTACATTCAAGAGGATACGTGGCTGCCTGATGACAATACTGGTAATACTAGCAACATAGCTTTTTACGACGTACTAAGTACATTTCAACTAGGACAACTCGACCAAAAATAATGCAATAAGGATATTTATTCTGTGGAGGAGACTATTGAGTTTGGTGATGTGCCTTGTTCTGTGCAAGACGAGTAGTTAGCAGAGTTTACAACATTGGATTCATAGCCATAACTTACAATTGTAGCGATTGATGCTAGGATTTCTGAATTGCTCTTGGGCTCAGTAGTGTCCAGGTCATCTAGCATAGCTACGTCAAACAGCAGATATGGTAATAGAAAAATGTAAACATACCTGGTGATGATTTTCTCTTCAGCTTGCATGGTTTGATGTTGGATTGAGCAATGAGCATCTTGTCAGCATCCTTGGCTGGTGCGCAAGGTAAATCTACAAGGATGAGTGGAGTGAATACTTTAAATAGCACTTACTGAGTTCTTGAACAACATCACGGAGTTGTTCTGTGTAACCAGTGAAGTCTCAGACAGCTGCTTGTAACACATTCTGATTTTGTTGTGCAGAGACAGTACTGCCCAGGGTTGGCGATGGTCTGACCTCAATGGTCTGTAATATATACAGTACATGTTTCGTTAGTGGAGAGGCATTATCTAACCGAATCACAACTTACCAAGGGGCCAGGAAACTCAGAAAAATAGGTGAAGCGGTATACCTCTTGGTGTTTGAGAGGTAACTCGATGCATATCATATTCTCGTCTCGAAAGAACTTGGTAAGGGCAGCATGCACCATGGGGTAAAGGCAAGAGATTAGCTGCACATGACGAGGAAGTGGAGGAGCATTGTCGCAGCCACCCGCACATGACAGTGGCATGTACAAGTGGCATGTACATGCACCATCCATGCCATCCATGCTATAGGTGGCATGTGGCACGAGAATTCAGGCTTGGACACGTCAGACATAGATTCACAGATTGCGACATAGAAACATTGTGATATCATGAATAAACAGAGATAAACATTATTCTGCATGACTAGTTTTCACTGGGCATGAATTCTGCACCCTGGGAATCGAGGCAATTAACGATCCCTATAGGCTGGACAATGTGAGGGAGCCATTTCATACTCCGATCAAGTCTTCGAAATTTCCCTCATGCCCACACCTGTACTTGTACACGAGTAATGTCAATGACCCCGTAGGTGGGTCAGTTTCGTCTCACAGGCCCTTGAGGGCGGAAGCAAGATAACGGAAGTCATAGAACCAGGGAGTGAGAGTTCAAGTGCGGATATCACCTTCGAATGAGTGTCTGGGTCACATGTTTCAAGCACCGGTGGCATCATAAGTGGCTGCATTGGCAAATGCTTATATGCCCTATCTAATGGCGGTACACTTTGACAATGTACTTCCAACAAGATAATAAATTTTAATTGTGTGTAATTGGATTGTAATGGTATATCACAGGACAAATTATTTTTCACTTCTTGCAAATATTTGCCCCACCTATGAGGGTCTTATAAGCCCTCATAAGGGCTTATAATTCCTTGGCAACATATATCGGGGCGACTCAACTGTCCTTTTGAATATCGGGGACCTGTACTTTTCCTGACGTACGTAGGATACCAGCTACTGACCTGCGAGAGGACGAAATGAAAAAACTTGAAGGTGGGCCACTCCGCAAGTTCTCACGCATAGACTTAGACTAAATCCTACGCGCCTCCCACTGGTTCCAATCCACTTGTGATGATGGCCTGGTTGCTCCTGTCCCTCAGTTGTTGACTGTAGAGCTTGAAGTCTCGGATTCTCCAATTCGACTCCTGGACCAAACCACTGTGACTGAATGTGGTGAGATTCCAACAGCAGTCCACGCGGCTATTCACTGGATAATCTCTTTCCACCCCCCGAACAGCTGTCGCTTCGACTCCCCTTCCATGCATATGGCCCGTGGCGGAATGCACTTGGGGCTTTGGCCATCGACTCACTGGCATCCCTGTGAATAGGCTATGTATTTGAACAGATCTTCCACGACTGTTCATCGTCAACTGAGGTGGGTGACGTGGCGGGCTCCGCTTCAAAGCATGCAAGCGAGGGTTGAACGAGGGTTACATCACGATCCTGTGCAATCCCCAGGCCAAACGATAGTGATCTTCAATGTGTATGCACATGCGCATGGACCAACTCTCCGCTCCCCTGACGACTCGTCACTCCACCATATTGTTCCGCTCACAAGCGCCAATACCGGTGCTTTCCACGATCCATATGACCAGAGATAGAGTCCATAGCCTCGACTATGATCGGACCTGTTCACAGCGCGGACCTTTTTTTGCCATCACAACACCGCCTCCCAGCATTTGTGATGGCAAAAAAAGGTCCGCGCTGTGAACAGGTCCGATCATAGTCGAGGCTATGATGTCACAAATACACTCCGTGAAACCTCATTCTCTTCATTTTCCCCGCCAGATACGAATTCGGGGTTGGTCCCCCAGGGTCAACTTGTAATATCAGTCGTGGCTGGGGCTCAAGACGCCGCCAGGGGAGGGGACGCAGAGGTGAGCATCTTTATTCTCTTCCGTTCGTTGTTCTAGCCATCGGAGGTAATCTTAATTTATTTGAGCTGAACCCGTCCTACCAACACCATCACATCGGCCCTTGCCGCCCCCCTGATTGGCTCTCACGGATCTTAGGGAATTTTGCACTGGCACCATTCCTGTTCAGAATCCTGTGCAATCGCAAATGGTACTCGGGCATATCTTGCGTTACCTGCAATTAACCCGAGTCAGGGCTTATTGATTCTATGTACGGCCAACACCGCTCCATCGTCTGTTGGGACATGGGTATGGAGTGACTCTGGCTCCACGTCCGACTGCCCCACAAACACCCATATCATCGCTTACCGTTATCCATATGACCTGATGCGTCATAAAACCCGTCCCCCTAAACAGGCGTCGACTATTAATAAGTCCATTCATATTATGGACCTTTTTTGCTGTCACAAGGCCCTGAGGAGGCTCAATTATGGAGTTCAGATGCGTAACAAATACGGTAAGTTCTCGATCGAGATCCTGGGTTTTAGACGTCGTATTTCGTCTAATACCCAAAAACAAACTCCGCGAATTTGTAACGTCCTTCATTTCCCCATCCGCTTCGAATTCGGGGGTTGGTTCTCGTGATGGAGTGGGACTGAATGCGCCGCTAGGGGTGAGCACATCTCCATGATCTTTCTCTCCCTTCGCCTTTCTAGCCACCGGCAGTAAAGTGGTGAACGTTGTTACGCGACACACCGTTCTGGCTGAACTCAGCCAGCCACCGTCACGTTGGTCCGCCCGCGGATCACACAACGACCGACGGCCACCATGCTCCATCAATCTCAGCACATCTAGAGATCGACTGCCCCTCCTCGGTTACCAGGCACAGTCCAATCTTTGACGCGTCGCTTTCGTGTATCCGTACGTACGCCGTGTTGACGTTCATGTGGCCAACGCCGATCGAACCGGGGCATTCTGAAAGGTGCTCCTCTAAGCCCGCCCAATCTGATGATGATCATAATGAAGCCACTCGTTCGTAATCTACATTCTCCACCGGCAATGCTTGGCGTCGGTCCGCTGCTGCGGATCACAAGCAACGCGACAATCTTACCACGACAATACTGTACGCATCTCAACTGCAGAGATCAAACACGATCGGAGATGTCGACATGAACTTTCAACCCATCCGTCCCAATCGGAACTGCTCGTCGACGGATTGGGTCATACTTATCGTCGCACTGTGAGCAGTCGTGTTCAGAAATAAGTGCGCAGTGAGCACGACGAGCCCGATTTAATCGCCCCGACGTCGACGCTCGGGAGAACGTGGAAATGGTACCTTTTTTCAAACTTATCGCGCCTGTCCTCGTACGCTTGATTATTTTTTTGGGGGGGTAAACTGCGTCTCGTCTGGGGTGTGATGACAAGGTCCCAGTCACTCGGTGACGTGTCAAATTGCGAGGGGGGATAGGATGCAGCACATCCATTGAATTTTGCTCTGGTGCCGCGCGCCAGAGGGAGCTCCATGCACAGTAGTCTGTATCGATCATCGTGTGACGACAGACGGGAAACCCCCGAGTCTCCCGCACAAAAGATTCAATACACGTCCCATTTATCTATTGGTACAATCAACACGTCTCGCACGAACATACACCAAAAAAAAAAATCTTCCAGACCGACATCACACACCCTCTACACACGCATGCCCCGTCCCCCTTCTCGAAAACACCTTGCCACACACCTCACACCGCCACCGCAACAGCCCCAAATGCACCGTCAACACGTGCCTGACGACGCTCCCTCGCAGCATCGGTGGGACACGGCAGTCGCGCCAGTGACAGTCGACGTGGACTTTTTCGTTGCCACGGACGTCATGGGCGTAGCGGAAATGGTCGCAGGCGAGTTTAGGGTCTTGGGAGAGGGGAGCACCGCAGATGGAAGGGGATTCGTCCGGGGAGACCCATTGGCAGGCCAGGTAAGGTTTGGAGACGGGGGTGGTGGCGGTGACGGTGACGGATGGGGATAGGGACGGGGACGGGGACGTATGGGTGGTGATGAGGGTAGGCAGGACATCTGGTATGTCGGCGAGGAGCTGCGCAAGGAATTCGGCGCTGAGAGATGAATGCGTCAGCCCCTCATGGACATCAACGGTAATGACATACAGTGGATCGGGCGTGTTTTCTTGTTGATGAGCGTGGTCGTCGCACATATTTAGCGAGATTGTATTTCGACGACTGAAGGTCTCTCAATCGTTTCCACAGACGGGGAGGGGGTGAGGGACGAGGGGGTGAACACAGCTGGCTTTTAAAGCACACACCAAACAGTGGATCGGAATGCTCGAGTGCGTTCGAAGCTTCCTCTCGCCTCTCCAACAACCGGAAGTCTGCGATACGTTGCACAGCACTGCGAGCCCCCACTCGTACGCTGATTTATCGATCAGATCCCCGTCACACGCTAGCCAACAAAAATCGCCACGTGTGGAGCTGTTGATGGACAGGTTAGCACACCGAGAGGGTTTGATCTGACGCACCCCTGATGACAATGAGGCTTGGCAAAACGCATTCGCTAGCCGCGCTATTGAATTCCTTCCCTCGATGGTGCAGTCGCATCCAGGATGGGTATCTTGATCAGACGGGGTCTTCATCGCCGACAGGGGAGTTCACGACAGCTGCTGTTACTATCGACGCCAAACTGTACCCTTCCCGGAAACCGTGTCGTAAGTCACAATGATGCACCTCCGATGATTGGACCATCTGGACACGAACACGGGTGGTCCTGAGCTGCTAGCAATCGCAACAACGTCATGCCCAGCCCAATGTGGAGATAAGGCATGCTGTCAGAATATGCTCGATCCAACCACGTCCATGAACGACACGCACAGCGGATCTGGGGTGCTGGTGTAGGGTGTCAGCGTCTGAACGGGAGAGGGGCGATGTGAGGCGACAAACGAAACAATGAGGTATTCATTTCCGTTCCGATGATACGTCACGCGAGACGAAAATATGCCATCCCCACTCAACTCTCGCAAAGTCGGGCGACCCAGGAGCGACCAAGGGCCGTAATAGTAGCCAACCTCCATTAACCCTTTCAGGCGCAGGCTGTCCAGCGGCACTGTTAGGTTTCGAAAGACGAGATCGGTGACGCTAGCCTATTTGGGACCCACCCGCCCAAGCTACATCCGCAGTGTGCCCATCAAGCCGACTTGGTGGCAACATAGCCAGTCAATCACCACGCGCAAATGCGATGACCCTACGCACATCAGCATCAATGGAATTCATCCGAGAAGCGGGGGAATATATCCCGTCCGTCCCGGATATTGCATGCCTCGTCTTTTTGTTCAGGTGGATGTCAACATATCGGCGTAGTCGGATGGAGCGATCCGATGCGGTTAAGTACTGCAGCTTGTCCAGGGTCAGGTTTAGAAATCAATATCCGAGGGCCTGGCGGGGGATAAGGCGGACACGACCATCGAGGCTGTTCAGACTAAGCGTTAAACAGATAACCTACCCGATCGTGTTGGGTGCACTCTGATGCGCCACGACGGATGTCGATGACATCGCCAGGCACTGACGCTAGCACGGTGCCTGGCAAAAAGACAAATGAGCGCGATGCGGGGAGGAGGGGCCTATCGGGCCGTCATCTCTCCGCCTGGACGTCTTTTTTTTTCCAAAACATGCAACGCTGATCCCCTCGCGCGCGATGCTTGCCATTTTTCTGACGCTTCGCGTGAGAAGACGCACACCAAAAGGTTCTCCCGGACGGAGAGGGATATGAAACGACGTTAGAGGGATCGCATCGAGGGAGCTGGCGGGGGAAGGAACACTTTTTTTTTTTTTTTGATAACACCCGCGTGTTGTGCCTGACGCGCTTGCAGGGGTTAGGAGTACACGCACGAATGGGACTCTGATGGTTGACAAATGAAGGAATGGAAGTTCCAGTTAAATATCGAGATAGATTCCACGAGGTAGTGTCTAGGCTGAATGGCCGAGGGCTTTCAGGTGTGGTGGTGGTCGTGTCAGGTTAGAGTAGCTGGGAACCACTTGAGAGTTCCGGGGTTGAGGGACTCCGAAATGTGTGTCGTGCGACGCTCCGGCCTGGTCTCAATCACATCGTTTGCAGCTAGTGCTGCATTCGAAGTGAACCTAGTTCGTTGAATGTGGCGTTGAAACGGTCCAGGTGACATAGTGACATAGAAATGAGTAATCTTTTCCCATCTGCAAGGCAACTTCGAGGAGTCGGCCAACGCGCGTCTTCACACCGCCAGTTTTATTCAATAGCTGTAGCCTCAGCCTGTAGGTACCGGAAAACGATATTGTTGCTCCAGTCTCCTCATTCGCGGAAGAACACTGAACAGTGGGTAAGATACTTTTCAATGAGTTTATTGTCGCATGACCATACGCTAGTTGTCAAGCACGAGTGACTACGGCACTATACCACCCTTGTGTAAAATCAACCAGCAAATTTTGTAGATGACTGGCTCCGGCGAGGCTGTCGGTGCTGCAGACGTCTGTGGACCGTGGACCTCCATGTATGAATATATGAATAGGGGATCCGACCAAAAATGGTAGGAGGAAGCGATATAAGCTTTCTCAGAGAGTACTGTAGTACGCTCAGAAGAGTCGTCCCAGACAAGATAGCGTCACGAGTCTGGGTATTGAGCTCCGGGTCGTTGGCGTTGGACCTCAACCGTGTATGATCTGAATCGCCAAGTGGGCATCGACAATGACATGTTGGGCATGGGTGACTATTCCCGCTTGAAAGACGAAGACCAAGCCACAGCAGAGCGGGGATGAATATTTGAATTCTGAATCCAAGTACAGCCCTCTGAGTCGACCGTAGTTGGACCAAGTAAAACGACCTGAATTTCGGGGTGGTTCGTGCAAGAAAGCAGTGCCGATCAGTTATTACTTTCACACCGAGCCGCGGCAACATGTCGACGCGTGTCCGCTCGGAACCAGAAAATACAAACAATAACCACCTTAGCTTCGATCTCTGTTCCTTCCTAATGGCCACCGTCAAACTCGCCACCCTCGTCATCCGTGTACAGTTCATCCCCTCCCTTGAAACTTTCCCTCTCACTCACCAACACCCCCAGACCATCGCCAAACCCATTTCTGCCCAGCTCAGAAACCAAGCGAAACAGTACGTCTCGCTCGTCTTGCTCACCCTCGTCACCAGCAGCATAGAATGACACTGCACACTACCCCACGTACCAATCGCACGCACCCGAACCCACGCATCGCATCCACACCCACACCACAGACACGACACCTTTCGCAACCTCTGCATCTCCCTCGCTCAAAAAATGCACACCGCCGAAATCTCCCTCCGGACCAACATCCTCGGTGAACCCGCCCGTCACCACATCCGACCCTTGTCCGAAACAAAGTACGTCCCCCCTTACCCCATTCCTCACTCACTCACTCACTCACTCACTCACTCACCACGCCACGACCCACAGAGCCATCGAAAACGGCGCCAACGCACTCGCCGAATCCTTCCTCTTTGCCGTCGCCGCCGCCCTCATCCTCGGCGAAACGTACCGTACGTCTTCTAAACAGTCCAAACGCCGCGACGATGTCGACGAGAAACTCGATAATCTGCTTGGTGCCGTCGAGAGGTTGCAAGAGGCGACGACGGCGGTCGAGGGCGCGTTGGAGGGGGTGAGGGAGGAGGTCGAGCGGGAACAGAAGCGGAGGGAGGCGTTGGAGAGGGTCGTGGAGAGGTTGGTGGGGTTGGGGAAACGAGGTGGCGGGTTGGGAGATGCGTCGGTGTGGGAAGGGACGCCATTGAGCGCGCCGAGAGTGGGGATTGTGCGCAGCCCGGATCATTCGACCTCCTCGTCATGACTGGCAAGTGTATTTATCCATATACAACGTTTTACAGTTCGGTATGCTACACGACCAAGGAAATGCGGCGTCCTTGTAATATCTGTTACAATAAGATATATACCAGCTCTTGCTCACCAGGAATGGATCATTTTACATGATCAGGCATCCCCCCGCACACAACCTCTCCACCCACTTCGTAATACCCCGCTTCCTAGTACTCCCCCCACCACCCGCCCTGGCAGCCCTCCGCGTGACCCTCGCCCAATCAATCGCACCGCCCACCCTCGTCACCTCAATCGACACCTCCTTCTCCCCACCGACCGGCACGTCATAAAACCACCTCAACATCTGCTCACCATCGTCCATCTCCACCCTCCCCTCCGACACCTTGACCTCCACCGCATACCCCTCCGTCTCTATCTTCTCCCGGCCAGACCCCAGCAATGTCGACGTCGCCAAAGGCAACGTGTCCGTCGACCTACTCCCACTCCTCACCGCGTCTGGATCCAACTCGGCTCGCTCCTCACGCGCCCGAACAGCGACAGACCGCTCGACACATCCATCCGACGCAAAATGCACCAACGGGATAAAAATCTCCGTCGGGAGCATGCTTTCATGCTTGTTATCCTCGTCCTTGACCAAACCCTCTCCCCCCTCTCCCTCCGTCTCCGTCTGTGGTGCATCCGCCGGCGTGACGCGAACCTTGACCTTCAACGATGCCTTGCGGATGTCAAACTGAATGTCCACCGGCGTACCGACGACCTTGACGGGATACGGTCGACAAAAGGCACGTATCGCGCGCGCGCCGTCCCGCAAGAACGCCAAAACCTCGTGTAGCGGCACAGACTTGACAGTCAAAGATGGGCTCGTAGACACATAGGGCGACGACGGGACAGGCAGCGTCGCCAACGACGCGCTCGAGGCGCGTGCCGACGCCAGCGACCCAGCCGCTCCGTCATAGTGACCACATTTCCCCGCGTCGTCCTCGCTCCACAGACTCAAATCCTCGTTGTTCCACCCATCCCCCCACATATGGCTGTTATCCGGACAATACGTCCACACCGTATAGCTCAACGCGTTTGGCCCGTCCGCCGCGTTCAAGCTCGCGTCCAGCGCACGCTCTTGAGCCGAATAATCACCATAACCCTTGCTCTTCGGATCGTATGCCTTCTTGTTGTCCATGTCCATCGGCGTCCCAATTTCGCCAATCATGGTCGGGTACCGACGCGGCCCCGGAGCGTCCACGCCAAGCTGCACGCCATCCGACTTTAGCATCCCAAGCTGACTCTGAAAACTCGCCCGAATCGCCCGGTCCCCAAACTTTGCCGCGAATATCGGACTACTATACTTACCTCTGACGACGCCCAGCGCGTCCGCGTTGACAAAATTCCAATGACACGTAATGAGCGTCAGACCGTCGTAATAATGGGTCGAGTGGCAACCGCGTCCTTGGAGCAACGATTCCGGAATTGCCGGGGGGATGGCAAAGACGGGAGCTTGGACGAACGCGATGGCGCTTGGGTGGGCGGTGCGGATGCGGGTAACGTAGTCAGTCAAGTGAGGCAGAAAGAAGTCTTTGAGAAAGTTTACTGGCACGCCAGTGGCACCGGATGGGGAAGGATTATAACGAAAATAATCGGGTCGTAGCAGGGAACCGGAACGGTGATCCCATACGCCATGGAGAGCCCATACACATGTCCCCAGCGTCCATTCGCTCGATCGTTGCCAACCCCACTTGGGATGCACGCCGTCTGGTTCGGTGCTGGGATCCGCCCATATGCGAACACCCTTTGGATCAACCACGACAGACCCGCTGCGCGTCGATCCAAACGAACCAAAGGTATAGTTATCCAATACCTGCGCGACGCCCATCCCAAGCGTGAACGACTGCAGCGGGGTCGGCATGGTCCCCTTTTTCAGCGCCGATCCTTGCACGGTCGGATACACGCTCAGATCCTCGTACCCAATGAACCCCTCGGAAGGTTCATTCATATTATCCCAGCCAATTACGACGTCGTCCAATAACCCTCCGGCGTCGCGAATCCGATCTGCGAGTATCCCAAAAGCCTTTATGAAATGGGACTGAAGGTAATCTTGAATGTTCATCCCGTCGATGATACATTTAGGGGTGTAAACTTTGCCACCGAAAAAGAGGGCAAAGAGGGTTTGGGAGGCGAGACGACTATAGTTGGTGGACCAGATCATGGAAGGGAGAGCGGCGGGATCCGGGGTGTCAGAAGAGGGGTTTGCGTATTCGCAGTGTACGATCGCGGCTTGGGTAGCTGTGAACGCTTCTGGGTCGATACCACACGCTGGGAGGGTCCAGTACGGAGCCCCGGAGCCCCCCGAGAAACGTGACCACTAGAATAATAATAAATGAGTGAGAAAAGCGCCAACGGGGACAAAAAGGAACGCATACAATGTCTTGATGCGGGTCCACATAAACTTTGAACCCGTATTCTTTGCATTTATGAAGAACGCGAATAGTATAATCCATAAAATCATAATCAAAACGTCCACTAGCACACCACGGGTGAGAACGCGTTGGCGCGCGGAGAGCAAAAGAAAAAAAAAAAAAGAAAAACTCACGGTCCCTCATGTTCGAGCGCTTCCCAAGGAATGGGATACCGAAGCACGTTGAACCCCCACCCTCTGAGACGGCCTAAATGCGCGTCTGCAGAACCATCGTCGATATCAAATGGACGACCGAGAAAGCGCTGTCCGCCGGCCTGTGCGGACGACCAAAAGCCGTCGAGAACGTGGGAGGGCTGGCCGACGGGGGCTTTGGTGGACCCAGAGAGATTTACGCCGCGTAATAACAGCGTGCGGCCGGTCGTGTCGACGAACTGGCCGTTCAGGGTGTATAGATAGTCTTTTGGAGTCGGTTGGCCTGTCGCCGGGCAAGTTTTAGGTACTTGGGGCATATGGGCCTCGTTGTCGTCGCCGTCGTGCGTGTGGACGTAGAAGTGGTAGTGGTGAAGCAAGGGAGAGATACGGAAGCGCGGGCATTACTGACATAAATAAACGGCCAGCACACGAGTCGTACCACTTGCACGCTTACCCGAAATGGCCGCACACGTTTAGCAGTGCAGCTCGATCGGGTGCAGTTCTCTCTCAGACAAGTGCATATTAATGATGGACGCGGTCTCGAGGCCACAGTCTAATTGTGTATACAATGTATGAATTCAATGTCATACTACCGAGCAACCTCTGAAATTGGACTCGGAGCCGGTATGGGTCGATTATTCAGAACCGTCGGAATACCGGCCAGTTTCATCTTGACACCAATCTCGAACAGATAGTCCAGGCACTGTTTTGAAAGTCTATCAACGTCGTAAAATCTAGCATGACACACTTGCCTCGGTCTGCGTTTTCGCCTTTTGCCAGTCATCCCCTGTTCAAATCGACATCAGAGATTCCCCTTGCCCCCATCACGGTCGCGGGACGTACCCCACACGTAGATCCCATGCCTCCTCACCAGGATAGCCGCGGCGTCTGGGTACTTCTCCATCGCCGCTGCCATGCTATCCGTCAGATCTTCCTCGAACGGGGTATTGGGAATGATCGGGACGCGGAGGGTATCCAAGTACGACATGGCCGAACCATTTCCACCAATCCGAACACCCTTGATCATCTGCCCAACAACTTGTCAGCCACGGTAAATATCACCTTACACCACGCGTCCCTTACCTCCTGTATAAAACACATTGAACGACGATTAGCGATCGCGAGGCACTTGTTCTAAAGTGCCACAAAAACCCTACCTGATGCGAAATCTCAAAAAAGTCACCCTCCCACAACAACGTCGCCATCACCGCATTCTGCGAATGCGTATGAATACAGCTCCCCGCGTTCCGCTTATCGAACGCGTTCCAGAACAGCGGCGTACACGCCGACTCCTTGAGGTTCTGTCTCGGACGACGGAGAAAGATCCGATCGGTGTGTGGGGAGGGCGTGGTTTGCGGGTAGGGCAGGACGAACATGTGTCTGGGTTCGATGCGCTCTTTCTGAACGCCAGACGGGGCGATGTAGACTTTGTCTCTGGTGATAAACAGATCAGCGGAAATCGAATGGAGACGACGACGAACGAGGCACACCCAACGCGGATACAGATTCCACCCCCCGTCCCGGTAACCCACCCGAGCCTGTAAAACCCAGCACACAGCTCCGGGATGAGATTCGCGGGCTATCCACCGACGCACATCAGCAGCGTCGTCTGCGAGAAATGCAGAAAGAACCGTTACATGGAGGGGATCGTTCGAGATTACGAGGGCATCGGCTTCGTCGCTGGACATGATGAACCTGAACAGACGAATTGTCGCGTTATCAGCTGGTCGATAACACGGGGGGTCTGTTTCCTGTTATGGTCAAGTCAACCTCTTGGGCAGAGTTTAGAAAATAAGCCCCTGAGTGTAGATCACAATGTTGTATTCCCGCCGCCCACAGCTAAATGTGCCTTGTACCCATTATACGCGAGAAACAAGGCAGTTTTAGGGCATCAATGCATCATATGCATACTTGACTGCATGGTCACAAATGTCGACGAGGATATGACGGTGAACCGTCAGAAAAAGGTCTTGACACAGAATAAGTTAGCTTATTGAATGTACACGACCCACGTTTGATCTCTGATCTCCGGGTCAATACCCTGCCACGTTAAAGTGACCGAGGGAGATGACTCGTACGACAGTCCACCGTCAAGGCTGCGCGTCGCCGGGGACATCTCAGAGTACCGCTTCACCTAACCTCTCCAATAATTCGGCTTGACGAACGGCATCGGCGTCACGACCGCCTTCCGCAATTTATTCCGAACGTCGACCCCGACTTCCGTGCCCTTTTTGTGCCACCCCGATGCTACGTACGCCATAGCGATGTTCTTTCCCAGCGTAGGTGATGGGATACCCGACGTTACCGCTCCTAAGGAAAGAAAGAGCACATTTAATAAGACAATTTAAAAAAAGAGTAAAACACGAACCGATACTCTCTGACTTTGATGGCGCGTACACCTGTGCGCCCTCTACACGCGAATAACGCAATCAGCACAACCATCGTCAATTCACGGCGAGCAGCACTAACGTCTAGCCGGTGCCCCTTCGACGATCAACCCTACCCGACGCCTCGGAGGTCCTTCTTTTAGATGCTTTAACACGTGTGCTGCACCGATGAAACCGCCCGTTTCTCTGCGTTCTTTGCCTACAACATGGACATAGACATGGTACGTGTCAATGCATGGACGCCGAACACGCACCGATCAGCCACGTCAGACCTGCCTCGACCGGCGACGTATTGTCGTCGAGATCATTCCCGTACAAACACAGGCCGGCTTCCAGGCGTAAACTGTCCCGTGCCCCTAGACCAGCGAGTTGGACGGGCGATTTGGTGAGGAGACGTGTCACTTCAACCGTTTGTGACGGTGGAATGGATATCTGTCAAGCATTTCGTCAACAGATTCCTTTGAGCGGACATCCATCCGACGCTCACCTCGAAGCCATCTTCGCCGGTGTAACCGCCTCGTGCGACGTGCAGATTGAATCCTTCGACAGGGACATAGGCCGATTTACCAAACGTCAACCCCTTGAGGTCGAAAGAGGTGAGTCCCTGCAAGTACTGTGCAGCTTGGGGACCTGAGCGGATCGACATGGATATCACCAGCGTGAAGCGGACACAAGCGACACAAAGGCACGACGCACCTTGCAATGCCACCAGCCCCCAATTCTCCAGTACTTCATGCTCGACAGGTCCCGCCCTCGCCTGCTCGCTCGCGTTCCACTCGGCTAATTTGATACGGAACCAAGCGAGGTCTTTATCCCGCGTCCCCGCATTCGTGACGACGTAAAAGGCATCGTCGGAATGTTTGGTGATCATGGTATCATCAATGATCCCACCGTGCTCATTGAGGAGCACGGAGAGCGTCGAGGCGTAGGGTGTGAGTGTCGAGAGTGACGACGGCGTGAGCCATTCAAGAAAGGCGGTTGCTGTCGAACCACGAAAGCTAGATTCGATTCGTTGTCATTACAATGATCCGCGAAAAGCCGGGTTGGTGTACGGTACGAGACACGACATGCACGCACTTTGATTGAACCATGTGTCCGACATCAAACAAACCGACACTACTACGAACGTGTGTGTGACTGGCAACTGCGGTCGGAAAGTCATTTGGTGGTCAATGACACGAAACCTGCTAGGCGGCAAAGTCTCACGACCGACCTTGACCGACAGAACCGTAAGAGAGCGGCATCGAGTATCCCGCAAACGGGACCATCTTGGCACCATGTTCGACGTGAAAGTCGTAGAGACCCGTCTTTCGAAGCTACGTGCAGTGGCCCAGGTTGAGACAAAGTGTGGATTTCATCTGACGGAGGTGCGACTTGCCGTTTCGCTAGACGTTGCGACGCCCCTGGTTAGATTTTGAGTTTGAAGCCGAGCCAATGCATGTCGAGAAGATAGGGATACGAAGAGACGTTTCGAAGATTGAATAGTTAACATGCTAGTCGTGGAAGGACCTGTTCCGCGTCATTCCGCCTTCTCCGCAGGGTTGATTTGCCGTGACCGGAAGCGGCTTCAAGTGTACATCATTGACTTGCAATATGTCCTAACTTACTTGAAACTCGTCCCATTCACTTGCTCGACCGTCAAAATCTTGAAACACGCAGGCGTTTAGCTCTCCCGATACAACCTCACCTATTTTTTATGTCATGCACATGCACAAGTGTCAAAGGCAATGACGGACGCAACGTCGAGATCAATCATCAATGCATCAATCACGCTTCCTCCACCGCCGTCTTGGGCGCAACTTACGTTGACGCTTGATCAGAGCAGACATGCTGAATCGACCGTTGGCGGGTATTCCAAACGAAAAGAGTTCTTGGGCCCGCCGACGTAAGTGCTCGAAGTGACAAAACACCATTGCGACACCTTCCCATCCTGACTCTCGACAGCGCGGCATAAAAGCAAAACTCTACGTCCAATCTATCTATTACGTTCAACTTGGACGACTCGCTTAACACGTCCCCCTCTATCGACGTGAACCAGTTCCACACGCAGGGATCATACCCGCTACTTGCCGACTCATCGCGAACGTTCGGAATCGGCGTAACACGGCTGAAGAGGGTTGGATCCGGTCACTCGGTTTCATCATCGAACGATAAGTCGGTAATGTACTGATGACGAGGCTGTTAAGGATCCACAACAACCACAAGCGGTCCCCTCTTAATTAACGTCTGAGGTCTTGCTCGGATCGGCGTCACTGACTCGGCTTCCTCCTCCAATCACCCTTCATCTCGATATCAACGGTGCGTGCGTGTGCGAAACCTCTCAACCTCTCAATCTTTCTCCCTCGTTCTCCTCGTTCCCATCCTCTCTCGCGGCTCTGATTCCCACCGTCTCCCTCAATGAACTCGGAACTCACTCTCGTGGGCTTCGCCCCACCACCCACACCCTACTATCTGAGTTCGACAGACCTCACAGACGCAGTAATCTATTCCTGCCCAGAGGAACCCCTCTACAGAGTCACCAGTGATGGCAAACACATAAAGATCTGCGGGGGAACCACCCTCAACCACATCATCGCCGTCCTTCACCGCCGAGATCTCCTCTCCGACATGATTTCTTTTCCACAACGGAGTGGAAATGACGCCACGGGCACGCGCACGGGCACTGGGTCACACTCACAGATGAGCCTCCACCGGTGGCTCAAACGGTCCAAGACATCCGACGGGACGTGAGTAGCCGTTTCGTTTCACTGCGTTGCCATGTTCACCTCGTGATGCATCACGACAGGCACATCTTCACACTGAATACCACATATGGGCCGTACGTCTGGAAAGTCATGTCAAGATATCGACACAAGGTACGCATCGCTTGACCTTAGCGATGTCACTCGACTGATCATCTCACCAATCCCTCGTCTGCATTTTGGGCACGCCCCTCGTCTCGGCGTCTTATACAGGTGTTTGCAGATTACGATCTCGAAAACCCCGTTGCATCGTGCCACCTCCATCAAACTCTCCCAAGGGGCAGACCTGCATTTATCCTTGAATCCGAAGGCGAACCTCTCCGAGACGACATCGTCGTCGCCTACATCGTCCAACGACACCGCCTGCAGATGGAGACCAAGGCACTGGATCTTTTTGTCGGCCCGAACTAGCGCAAATGTTGGGCAACCCAGTCCTTTGCCGACGCAGTAGTCGTTCTGAAGCGGAGTTGTCGATTTACCGCATTGTTTTTTTTATTTTTATTTTTAGGTTTGCTTTGGATGACAAGGGAGGCTTTTTAATTACTAGTAGGCACGCCATCTGACGGTGTCAGATTATGGATCGATAGCCTGGCGGTTCATTTACTCCCAAAAATTTTCCTCTCCTCTTGTTTTGCTTTGCGATAGTACGGTCCTTGTATGGTCGAGTCGACTGATCGACGATGCATGACAACAATGCGACCACTAGCCCCACTTATCCTCCTGGGGCGTTAGGGTTGAACCCATTTTCAAGCGGGGCGAGGGCGGTTTAATCACACACATGGCACATACGAATTAGTTCGCTTCTATACAGAAAAATGAGCGGTGACCAACGTTCGGCGGGGCACGCATTCATGTGAGTGATACGTGAGATTCAGACAGCGAATGGGTACCTTCATTTTACGGGTTATCAACAGCAAATGGAAAACATCATGGCCCTCGGCAGGGCAGGCAACATGAGTGACTCAGGGACCAAATGCACGCGGGACGTAGGCACAATGAACCCGAGGGATTAGTCGCACACGGTTGACAACAGACCATAGGCGAGCCTGAGCGAGGAACACGGTATATCTACAAACTTGTAAAAGTGCACGTCACTTTGAACGTTATCGGGTCCGATGGAAACGTGCGCACAGCATTTTCATCGGTCCTTGATTGTGTGTCTGTGCTCGGGGCGGTAGCTTGCCCCCCCTCCTCGAGAAATGGGTCGGCCTGAATCACATGGCATCGACAGACTATGTACGGTGGACCAAAAAAATGTAGTTCCCCAAAGTCGGTTGCGGGGGTGATTTTAATTCGTCTCCGTGCAGCTCGGCGCCTGTGCCTGTTTCACGAAGATAGGGACAGTAATACTGTGGGGAATCTCAGGGACGACGTGGGGTACATACAAATAGGTTCGAGGTATGTACTTACGGTATGGTCAAGGTCATAGCATCATGCAAACTTTGATGTCCATTACTCTCCTTTTCAGCTAAGTTGGCACTGTGTGAAAAATGTCAGAAAACACACAACACCTTCGGCCCACCTATATCACCTCAACATCTGCTCGGAATTCATCGGAGATGATGCCATTCGACTTGGATGACTTGGGGGAACATTTTCCGAGTTGACCGAGTGAAGAAATGATTTTTGAATATTTCAAAAGATTATTCTTATTTTCGGAGATATATCATTCGACTCAGACAAGCCAGTAGAATATATTCCGGCATGGCTGGTGAAGAAATAATAAAAATAAAAAATAAAATCAATTTTCAAAATATCATCTTTTTCATCGGTCAAGCTCGGAAAATGTTCCCCCAAGTCATCCAAGTCGAATGGCATCATCTCCGATGAATTCCGAGCAGATGTTGAGGTGATATAGGTGGGCCGAAGGTGTTGTGTGTTTTCTGACATTTTTCACACAGGGCCAACTTGGCTGAAAAAGAGAGTAACATATCGAAGGTGACGGTATATCTGAGATCGATTGCCACTGATACTCAGCAGTACGAGCGACGAGCGCACCAGGGCAGTGCGAACGTCGTGTCCAAGGGCCAAGCATCAAGACCGGGGACTTGGCAAACGCAACCCGTCTCGGATACAGCCGCATCAGTTCACGCGCAGTGCGCACTTGTGCACGACCAACCCTGGTGCATGATGAAAACGATGTGTCAAGCATGAATGCACGTACTGATTGTTCCAATTGCAGTCCAGTCGGGCAGGCGTGGTTACTATGACGTTGCTCGTGAGAACGGCAGGGGTCTCCCTGGCCAGTCGATGAGCAAGGGGCATCGCGAACGGCGTGGGTTCAAACCTGTTTCGGTCTTAGACAAATGGAACGATGCGTGATCAATGAGACCTATTGTGGTCAGGTGAGTATATAGTCCGGTGGGACATATTAGTATTATTCTACCTAGACGGAAGGACGAACACAAACAGGACTACAAAGGGTTACGACCCCGTACTGCCGGGTATGAGTACGCCGCACCAGGGTTTTAACAAGGATGGTCACAGTGTAAAGCGTGAGCTTGAATTCCGTCGTGTACGTAGATTCAAGTAGTCGCCGATATTGGGATCGTCGTCACATCACATCAATCAAGCTTCGAGAGCAGTGTACACGTAGTACGATGGAAATGAGATGCCTGAGGGAATGGAAACTTGGAATTGAAGAGTGAAACGATTCGAAGTTGTTCTGACAAATCGCCACTCGTTTCCTTTTTCGAGGACACCACGAAACCATCAAAAATGTCGCTCCCCATCCACATCGCCTTCGACGCCCTCTCCGGCGTCGACGGGTCAGCCCGCTTCTCGTTCGGCCCAGCAACCGCCCTCGCCTCCGTCAGCGGTCCCATCGCTGCCCGTCCCGCCACCGAACATCCCGTGCGCGCGACCATCGACGTCCACGTTCGCCCTCTCTCCTCCGTCCCCGGTACAACCGAAAAACACATCGGGACCACACTCAAAGGGATCCTCGAGCGCACATGTATACTCGCACAGCACCCGAGGACGCTCATACAGGTCGTGGTGCAGGCGCTCTCGCCGTCGTCTTCACGTTCTGCAGGGATTTGGCGTACGTCTTTGTCGCACACGAGGGCAGACGGGGATGCGGACGGGGACGTGCTCCTCGCGGCGGAGATCAACGCGTGTAGTCTTGCGCTTCTCAACGCAGGCTCGATCCCGATGCGAGGAGTCGTTTGTGCCATCGCTGTCGCTCAACCCACCTCTGCGGGCCCACCCCGAATCGTCACGGAAGGCGGTGGTAGCAGTAACGCAGAGTACACTGGTTGTTTTGCATTTCTTTTTGGCGTCGACCAAACAGCTATGGACGACGCTGGCGCTAGCGGACCCGTACCGCCCTCCAAGATGATCTGGACAAACTATCGTGCTAGTCCTGGCAACGCGTTTTCTGTGACAGGGTTGGCAGAGGCTGAAGGGGTTGCATTGGAGGGGGCGACGGCGGTGTGGATGAAAATGAAGGAGAGTGCGAGTGCGTCGTCATTTGCTGGGGGTGGACTGTCGTGAGAGGGGTAAAAAATAGTACTGGAATGAAGTTGATGGCGATCGATTGGATGAATCGTACTACATATCTCTAACCCGGTAAGTACAGGAGAACCCCTTCATATATAGCTGTTATCGTGCTGAACGATAGATCAACAGCTCCACAATACTCTATGTCGGCGAGTGTGAGCGGGTTTACGTCCACTCGCCAGAGAAGCTGTGGTGGGCATGCTGTGGTATTGACTGGGACAGGATTCCGTCAATACATCACACGGAATCGCAGTGTGATGTAGTTTAAGCACGTTGGGTGCAACCGTAACGTTTAATATCCAACAGGTAACCCCCGAAGAAATGACAACCGTGACCTTCGGGGCTGGCAAGATCCTTGGTAAACTCAACAATCTCCTTGTTAAATGGCGTGATTAAATTATATCGACGCTCCGTGACAAGGCAACGCTGGGCCGTCTCGGCGTCATCCTCGAGACCGCCTAGGTAGATGTCCGCGAATCCACCAGACGCGACTGAATCGTGGCCGTCTTGAGCTGCCTGAATCATTGGTGAGATCGTTCGGAAAGCGTTTTCCACGACGATTGGGTTGAGCTCACAGACATACTCTGTATCGGGTTTCGGTCCTTCGTCTTGTAGACAAGTTGGTGGTTATCACAGTTCGGCATGTTAGCTATAACAAGTCATAGGGGTTACCCAAAAAAAGACGATGAAGACCGTCATTGGACAGCTGAGGAACGTTGATGCGATAACGTGTGTCATGGCTTTCAACCGAAACCGGCTCGTCAGCAGAGCCTTGATACCCATAAAAACGCGATAACAACTAGGTGCCCATGACTCTGTCCGAGTCTCAGGCTCTTCAAGGATGATCCGCTTCGTTGCTGCCCTCGCTTTGGCAGTGAGACTAGTCTTGGCTTCCGGGCCTTCTGCGAACTGGCGAGAGCATATCAAGAACGTTGTCGTGCTCGTCCAAGAAAATCGGTGAACGGCACTTTTCAGGATCCGTACCCTAGCGACCACACACTGACTCGCTGCTGCGTCTCGTCAGTTCGTTTGACTCGTTCTTTGGTGACCTCTCTTACCGGAGCGATATAAACAACATCCGTCATTTGCGCAACAAATACTGCAACCCAGTGTGTTGTTCTTTCCACTTGTATCGCCCGTGCTAACGGCGCTATAGGCAAATTTCACTTTGACCGAGTCTACGTCGATCTGCGCCGAGCCTACTGGCGGCAACGTCTCTCCCGATGACCCGAATCACTCACTCACCGGTGTCAACTACCAACTCTTCTCCACTTACCACCCTAACGAATCAGGTCTTCCGGAGGTCGTCGAAGAGCAAGAACGCATGCTGGGTTTCGTCAGAGAACACCAAGTTACTCATGGCACATATAACCTGACCCGTGCTGCCGATGTCATCCGATACCTTCCCGAGGACATGATACCCGTCTATCGTACGATGGCTGAGAACTATCTCCTGTTCGACCACTGGTTCTGTGACGTTCCTGGTCCCACCAATCCTAATCGGTATGCCCGTCATGTTCACGTCCATCATGCCCCAGCCAACACGCGCTAACGGCTGATGGAGTAATGCAGCGCCTATATGACCTCTGGCACGTCCTACGGACACGGAAGAAACAACCTCACGTTCCATGTCTTTGGTCTTCCTCACCGTTCCATCTTCCAACAGCTCGACGAAGCTAATATTACCTGGATCAACTACTACAACTCCAGTTTCAACCCGGACGCCGACTTCTACGAGTGGACGTATACCAGCGGGAGGTCGGAAACCCACGTCCAGCCAATCGCGCAGTTCTTTGCGGACGCCAAGGCGGGGACGTTACCTCAGTTTACTTGGATCAATCCCGAGGTGGGGCGGCGTCTACGCCTTCGTCCTGCCAGTTTCTGTGTTCGTCGCTGAACGGGCTTGCTCTTTTCGTGTCCAGTGCTGTTCTTATGACTCAATGCATCCTCCTAGCCCCGTCAACATGGGCGAGGCGTGGACGAAAAGCGTTTACGAAGCGCTTCGTAGCTCGCCTCAATGGGATGGCATGCTCTTTTTACTCACATTTGACGAGCATGGCGTACGCCGAGAGCTTTCTTCTTGTTTGGCAGAGGCTCATACGCGTTTGGCACTTTGGTACAGGGCTACGCAGACCATGTCTCGCCACCCGTTGGGGTCCCTCCGGGCGATGATCTGACCTACACAGAACTAGCGCAAGATGGGAAGAACTATACATTTTCCTTTGACAGACTTGGTCTCCGGTACGTCTGACTCGTGCTCTTGTTACCTTTCTGTCCATAGCTGTACCTTTACAAAACGCTTGGATAGCGTGCCTGCCCTCGTCATCTCGCCCTGGGTCGAGAAAGGCGCACTCGAGCACTTCGGTACGAATGGCTTGATCTACAGTCACTCTTCCCTTCCTGCGTTCATCAGCAAGGTAAATACCCATTCTTTATTGGACACGTCGCAGCCCCCGTTTTGATACATTCACTCATCGTGTCATCTTGGCGTCGCAGCTATGGAACCTTGACGACGGCGTACCGCTCACACCGCGGGTCTCCTCTGCGGCCACTTTTGAGCATCTCATCACGGACGATTTTCGCACGGACGCACCGCTGGTCTTACCCGAACCGTGGGGATATACGAGAGAGGGGGGTCGGCCCGAGATCTTGGACGCATCGGCGTCGGCGATGTCTGGGTTGTTGGATAACGTCGACTACTTGGCTAGCACACTTGATTGGAAGGACGAGCATGAGGAATACGAGTGAATGTGTCACTGGATGGCCCGGCTCCTCCTTTCCTTCCAGTTCATTGCATTGCATCAAGGTATATTTTGGCAAACAATATTGCAATATAACCAAAAAGAGTTCTCTATCAGTGTATCATTATCTGTGTAGCAAGGAACGTGACATGGATCCAAAACTCGCAGTGTCTACGTCGATGTATTTTCAAGACTGGATGACGGAGAAAATTAGGCAGTGTGAATGTGTGCTAGACCGTCGACCAGCATTGCGAGTTGTCCATGAAGAAGTAGAGGTATTACAAGGTTGTGCGACACATTAAATTAACCATGTCCGTCCATCAGTCAGTAAAACTGGACGTCGACCGAGCCAATAAGAGCGAGCGAGTCAATAATGGAACGAATGTGACGATGCCGAGGCGAAACATACTTGCCTGGTCTAGTACAGCGGTCGAAGACGACACGCTACCCTGCCCTCCGCCAGAAAGACGGTCTTGTTCCTGATGTATGGCGGGTTGACTGGGCTGGTGTATGTACGTCGTATGCATCAGGACGGCTGGCTGCGGAGACGGCTCACCCCGGCGACCAAGTTGTTTCCTCCCGCAATAGCACCGCTGCCACCCGCAGAACCGTGACCAAGACCCGTCAGCCCTTCCTCCCTCGGTACGATGTCGATCAAAAAGTCAAACTGATCCGACTTGGCGAGCGCTTTTGCAATATCTGCACGAGACAACGTGCGGCGTTTATTTGAGTCTGCGATAATGAATGCACGTGCTGTGATTTCGGATATAAAGACTGCGTGCGTGGTCCATCAGAATCGCAACATGGGGGAGTGAAAAAGGCTAGGTGAGGGGGTGAGAGGATTTTGGGGTTGGAATACACAGCGCTCGCACGCGTGGGCAGTGCTCGAGTTGGATATGGTCTTTCAGAACGCGAAATAAAGGATACACACTTTCGCAAGCTTTGCAGAAGAGAATGGGTGCATCCGCAGCGATCATCTACAGATTTCGTGTTGTGAGTGGTATCAGCAAGGGATTATGTCGGTAGCGTTCATTCATAACATACCTTGACGTCTGGATCGCTCTTCATTACTTTTTTGATCCTCGCCAAAGGGAGTGGCGGATGCCTGTAGTCTGGCGTTTCTTGTTCTGCAGCATCGACCTGTCTTTGCCAGAATGAACGTAGAAAGTCGTTGAGGGGCTCCCCGGGCTGGACGTAGGGCGTCGTTGGCGACATGCTCACTGAATCAGATCGTGAGAGAGCGCGACGACGTAGCTGTAGTGCGCGTGAGACAAACGGGAACCCTAACCCTGTTCTGGGGTTATGTCGATGGATCTGGATTCTGGACTCTCACTCCATGTCGTGCGTGTGGGCTTGGTTGAGGAAAATCATTACTGTCCCTCATGCGACTTGTGCGATTCGCAATGAACCTCTACCGTTTTACTGATCGACAAAAAAGCAGGTGCATCTCTGGAAACAGTGTTGCTGGCTCGGTTAGGCTTGGAGCAGAATGTCATAATATCTGGTATGGGTCTTTGCGTTCGACGCCTCTCGTCATCGTGCACCACACAGCCAGTTTACTTTTGATCAAACGGCACACCCAGGCAACCACGTGCGGGCATAGCCGGGCCCATATTTTGAGGTCACTCCAGTACACGACGACTGCGCAACTTGAACGCTCCCATATACTGAACCTCAACGAAACACTTCGCAATGAACATCAGTCTGCGTCAGGTGAAGATAGACCCTTCCCAAACAATGTTTATTACCTCTACAGGAACGGTGCTCTTCACCTCATGCACGTTGTATGATCGACACGATTACTGGTTGACGACCGTGATCACCTCCTTCGATGACTATGGATCTATAGTCGAAGTCGGACTCATCAAATGGAACGAGAATGCAGTGGACGCGCCATCCCTCCGTGTGGGGACCGGTCTGATGGAGCTGCGAACCGTCTGGCGAGACGACGCCTGGTAACCCTCTTCAGCCCCTTCCATCGTAGCCCGCTTGGCTCAACAGCATCTTCTCCTCGGCTCTACCATTTTCCGCGGGAGTGACAGACGAATTTATCGGTGGCGAAAGGCGAACGAACTGATTATCGTAGGTTTTTTCTTCTTTCCTCCCATTTTTTCCCCCGTCGTCGTTGACAACGCGGGTCGTCCAGCTTTCGGCGGATAGCGCATCCAGCTCTCCAATAGCTATCGCCTACGACGAAGCACAGTCCTCCTCGACGGTCATTTCTCCCGGAGCAAGTGTTGTTCTTTATATACAACCGACTGGCTTCCATCTTCTCCAAGAGATCGTCGTGACTTTTATATTCTTTGAACAATTATGTGGGCGGTATGGCCAAAAGACCCGAGTCACCTCAAGTCCGCACCGGGGTCCGTTCATTACGTCCCTGGTGGAAACCTCAGTGAACATGTTTCCTAGGGAGTCGCATCCTTCCCGGAGAACCTCGAGTCCACCTAGTCAAAGACAGTCATTGGATGTGAGTGCATTCGCACGACATGGGACCAACGATACTAACCTCAGTTTTTCGGAGTTGCAGGCAACATGAACTTCCCGCGAGACTAAACGAATGCCAGGACATCACACGGCTTCATATCCCATGGCTGAGAACGTCGTACGTTATATCGTAACACATACCCCAATTTCACGTAAAGTGTGGCACAGGGACAGATATGTCACGCGTCCTACCGCCGGCCTCACGGGTGAGCTGTCGAAGCGGTACAAGTATCCGTCTGCATACGGAGGATTTGGGGAAATGCGACTGGCTGAAAGATTCGAGGGTCATCGAGGTCAGTCGTGTATGTCCTGGTAAAGCAGTATTGACTTTATAATCCACAGGTCGCCGTCAAGGTGACGAGGACAAACCTAACGGGAGGCAAAAAAGGAACCGAGAGCAAGGTAACATGTTGTGCTAACGCGGTTGTGTTGTTGATTGACTGCACGGTCCCAGAGGATTAGTCGGGAATTAAAGGTTTGGGTGAGACTGGAACATGAGTGTGTGCTGCCCCTTTATGGCATCAGCTTCGACTTTGGTAAATTCCCAGCAATGGTCTGTCCTTGGCTCGAAGGCGGGACATTGAGTAAATACCTTGAACATCATGAAGGGCTTCAATTGGATACCAGGTTACAGTTGGTGAGTGAGCGTCTTTTCCACTGCGTGTCGTCATGGTTGGGCTCACCGGAGGACTGTAGTTGAGCGATATTGCAGGCGGGCTTCACTACCGTGAGATGAAGCAGTTCGTCGTGTGATAGACAGAAATTGATCGTACTCCTTGGTCCATGGATGCGGCATCGTCCACGGTGACTTGACAGGAGTGATTGCTACTCCAATGTCATCATGTTCTCTGTTATTCACCTCTTTTTCGCAGTCGAATGTACTCATCAAGGGCAATGGAAAGGCGTGCCTGTCCGATTTTGGACTCTCGCGGATCTTCATGGAAGCCACGGGTAGCTCCTACCTGACATCGACTGTCCGAGGAAGCGTACGCTGGGCCGCACCCGAGCAGTTCGATGTCGGCGAAGACCATCAGAAAGAGCCCGTGCACGTTTCACCCGACCCCCAGAGTGACATATACTCGTTTGGATCGACCATGCACCAGGTTCGTTACGTGCTCGTGTGCGATCATGATGTGTCACGCGCGTTCAATGCGTTGGCAGGTACTCACAGGCAAGGTGCCATACCATTACTACAAAAACGACGCACAAGTTCTTGTTGCGTTGTCTCGCGGCTTGAGACCCGCACGTCCGGACGAGTCGCCCATCCACGACGTTCACTGGGAGTTTATGCAGCGGTGTTGGTCGAGCAAAAACATTCGACCATCTGTCGAGGAGGTTGTCGATTTCTTGTCTGTTGCTCGGACGCGTTGTAGTAAAAACTAGTGGGATGACGAGCCGTTGTAATATCAAGAGTTCAAGTCGACATAGTCTTTTGCAAAGTCTTTTTGTCCACCTATACTGCACGTCACGTGTCGCACATGGACCAGTAAAGGTGTTGTTGTCCCCGTGACATGTCGCGTTTCAGTGTCACACGCTAATTTACCAGCGCGCCGCGTCCACACAGCAACTTGAAAATCTGCCCTCCCGAGATTTCTCCAAGAGAAACGATGAGTAGAAGGAACAACAACAATGTGCGGGGTCCAACATCTGCACTGACAGAGTTTCTTCGAGTGCGTAAATTGTCAATCTATGCCGGCGCTTGTCCGTTCTCAGGAGCCCTCGACGACACCTAGGAATCTGGCATCAACCCAGCCACGGTTGCGCGCCGCGCCGCGACCAGGGATCAAGCACAAGCACAAGACACCGCTCAGAGCGTGGAACAAGGCAACAACGTCGACGATCCAAGTCGGGGTGAAAGTGAGACTGCCGCGCCGGCGACAGAGACGGGCCGTCGTGGACGACGTCAAGCAGCCGCTGTACGTCCCCCTCCACGCCTTTCTCACTCTTTCTCACTCTTTTGTTCATCCTGGCGGTCCGACTGCTAGGATTCGGGCTATGCATCCGATCAACTTGACGAAGTGGAGGAAGCGTCGCCCGCGAAGAAACGCAAAGACAAGCGCACTGCGGCGGCCAAATCCAAGGCGAAAAAGAAGGCAGAAGAGGATGGCGAGTACGATGGATCGTCCGGAGACGAGTATACGGCCGTCTCGAAGAGCTTGCGGGCCATGGGTGGCGATCCCAAGCCGCCTGTTGGGAGCTTCGAGAATTGTGCTCGGTGCGAAAAGCAGTTCACGGTGGTAATTATCGTCGAGTTCTTGGTGTGATTGGAGGTCACCTCACCTTTTTTTTCTACCTAGACGAGATACACGCTGGCAGCGAATCCGCCACCCGGTTACCTTTGCCACCCGTGTGCGAAAGCGTCTGGGGCTGATCCGTTCAAGAAACCGGCGGCTCCAAAGAAGAGAAAACCGGCGGCGGAGAAACGCGAAGTGATCAACTTTGAAGAACGTCGCTTGCCGACCTTGGCGTCTCTGTGTATCGAGGTGACCACTCAAGCTTGATTCCAGTCTCTTAGTGTATCCTCTGACTAAATTGTAGCTGATCGGAAAATATATTGACGATGTCGAAGCACTCGGCGACATTGGGTCAGTCAACATGGACGAAATTTCGAAAACCCTGGCTCGGAACCGGAGCTTGTGAGTGGTGAATGGTGTTGAAATTCCAGAACTCATACGCTGAAGAGCAGAACGTCCGAAAATGCTCACTTGTTCTATGACGTGCAGAACAAGAAACTTCGGTTTTATGATGCTACTAGTGAGCCCACTTTACTTCTTTCACTGTCTCCATACTCAGCTTCGTCGACAGACTTGACACCTCCAGCTCTGACGACGCTCGCGAGCCTCAATCCCAATTTGACGCACTTGTACCTTGATTATTGTGGTCGTCTCACTTGTCCGGTTATTACTGCATTTTCCAAATCGCTTCCCCATCTCACACATCTAAGCCTCCTTGGACCATTCCTTGTACGCGCGGACGCGTGGATCGAGTTTTTCAGCGCCAAGCCAGAATTGCGATCATTCCGCATCGTCCAGAGCCCTCGCTTTGACGTCGAATGTATAAATTCACTTGCAGAGAATTGTACCAAACTTGAAGAATTGCAGCTGAAAGAGGTTGGACTCTTGGATGACACCTTTGTTGAACCACTCTGTGCTTTACCTCCCCTGAAGTCGCTGGATCTCTCCCATCCCGGCATCGGTATTCTTGAAGACGGTTGGTTGGAGATCCTAGAAAGGCATGGTCCTACTTTGGGGAGCTTTGATCCATCGTGGCATGATGGATTCACCGATGTGGTGCTGGAAAATGGAATCCGGAAACATGCACGCGTCATTACAAGCCTCACATTAGAAGGTCTGTCAAGCTTGTCAGACAACGGGGTTGCCCACTTTTTCGAAAATTGGAACAATCCTTGTACACGCGACTCGGAAGACTGCGAATCTGGAATGGAGGTGGATTATGAGGACGACCCCGAAGCGTTTACTCCCAATCCACCACTCCGCATTGTGTCCCTCGCACGAAACCGTGCCCTTTCAAGTGCGACGCTTACGGCTCTCCTTACACACTCTGCGTCGTCGCTCGTATCCCTCAACCTGAACGGCTTGGGTCCGATTTCCTCGGAGTCGCTCGGACGGCTCAAGGACGCCCTAGACGTGCGCTGGCTGGATGTGAGCTGGTGCCGTGAATTGGATGATTTTATGATGAAGGACGTCGTGTCGAGCGCGTCGAAACTAGGTGAAGTGAGAGTGTGGGGATGTAATCGCGTGAGGGGAATAGGGTGGGCTGACAAGGTATGATACGCCTCCATCTCGCTCCAAGGTCGCTTGGTGATCTGATCTGGTGGATGATTCATTGTTTCAGAGGGGCTTGAAGGTCTATGGAATCGAACCAAACGCGGGATAGCATGACATGGGATTGATCAGGCATACTTGCTCGTGTCAAATTGTAACTGCGTGGATTATCGAATGATCCTAGTTTCACGTTCTAGGAGGTATCCGAGTGGCGCAACAACTATCGATCAAGCAATGATCGTCGTCGTCTAACTTCGCCGACCACCACCTACCTGCTATTGCTTTATCGACTTTGCGGGTACGCGGTCTATCGCCGCACTCACGTGCTGGTCCGCCACATGAAGAACTTTTTCTCATTGCCGCACCAGCGACCTGGTATGAAAGCAGATTCAATGTGCTTAGCAGGGTCAGATGCGCCACCAGCATGTAGGCTACTCAACCTCCCTTTGGCAAGAGGTGGCCGACTCCTAACTGCGCGATGCTACCTCTCTTCGATTTCAAGTTAAGGTCTGTCGTGCACGAGTTCCCTGCTCGAGTCCATTCTCTCGCTGCTCGATTGTTCGGTTGAAATAGTGTCTATATGAGAAGGTTACACCCTCCTCAACGAGGATCATTACACAACATCTCGCGTTGATGCAATTGACTGCTCAGCTCGCGGTCGTTGTGCTAGTATTGATCGTTGCCATAGACGTCGCTCGGCGCCTCATTCAATGCAGACGGCAGAGGAACAGCCTACCTTTTTCCCCGAGTCCGACACAGATCCCGTTAATAGGAAACACGCTCGCAATCAACCATGAGGAACCTTGAAAAACTATCATGCGGTGAGCTTTGTCATCCTTTGTACCGTTGAGTACACCACGGGCGACGTATTTTATCTCCGGATTTTGGATCAGGACGTTATAGTCCTAGGATCGCAGTGGTTGCTGTGGCGTTGCTGGCGAGGCGTTCTAAGCTCTTTTCAGGTCGTCCGTTTATCGCTAGAGTCGAGCCGTGAGGTGCGTATTTGGACGATTCTTGCACACTCACTTGTTTCATGGTCTCTGCTTAGGTATGGTGTGGATTGTATATTTCCCTTCACCATTCTATTGTTTTGCACCCTCATGTCTGGAAGCATGCTCAGGCGGAAATCGATGCGATCATCGGTACTGATCGCCGTTCTAATTTTAGTGACAGCACGGCTTTGCCGTATGTCGATGCCATCATTCGTGAGATTGTTCGATGGAGCCCTGTGATACCTTTCAGTAAGACGATCATCCAGACTTGCATTCGTTTTATGGAATCTTGACGACTTGATTGTCCAGATTGGCACGCCACATCGGACAGTGATGTTTACAACGGCAGTTTTCCCTTGTCCGAGATGCATCGGTAACCGGCTCATACCTCTGGTGAACAGGCGCATGCGTGGTTGCAAATGCGTGGTAGGTCTTACATGATCTCGCTGGTGACTGAGTTGATATACCCCCTGTGCCCCCTGTGCTAGGGCCATGTCGCACGACGAGGCTCGGTTCCGAAACGCAGAGCTTTTGTTCCTGAGAGATACCTCAACGATCAAGGAACGTTGAACGATACTAATCAGATGGATTTCGTGTTTGGTTTCGGACGGAGAATTTGTCGAACACGACCGTATCACCATTTATTTGTTGATGCCTACCTCTTTGTATCGGGACGGTATGCCGCAGATGCGTCGCTCTGGAGTGCCGTCGCAACCATGCTTTCAACCCTTGACTTTTATCCCCCCAAGGTAACGACCTCCCTGTTCGGGTGACATTGTTGAGTGGTGTCGTTCTGTAAGTCGTCATGTTTGATTGAAGCGTGATTTGACCCAAGGTCGTTCGAGCAACGTTGACACGATATACAGTCACCCGAATACGTATGTGAGTAGGAGCGGGGGGGTACCCAGTCAACGTCGGTGATATCCTTATTTCTGGATCACGCCGAGAGATAGTTTCGATACCACGCAAGGAGGAAGATGATGATCAGTTTTTCCTTCAATGTTCTTTGTTTCAAGGAAATAAATATAGTCCTCAAGCCAAAAACGGTTCCCTGCCCAACTTTGTTCGGCACGAATTCATGACGATGCCAATCTGGGGGGGCGTAGGGAACATGGGCTCTCCCAAAGGACGACCCGGGGAATACGGACCGAACCTGATTTCACATATTTGACGAGCGGAACCAATCTTTGTCAAACTAGGCGTCGGTACCTTTTTTAAAAAATCATTCGACGTCGCCATCCTTTACAATGATGGGCTGCGGAAATGGCACACCGGCTGCGAACATTGTCTGTAGGGCTGTGCGGGCGGTCAGGCCTCCGGTCCGACCAATTTATGATGGTTAGAGCGCATGATTGCAAAAAGTGAAAAAGCGAGTATAAGTATCCGCCGAGCCTCAATTTCAGCTACATTGCGATGCCACAGCCTGTGGTAGGAAAAAAAAAGATCGATCGAAAACAGAACAATGTTTCATGATTACGAGACGAGGACGTTGAGATCTTGTCTGGTTAACAGCGAGGAAAGCACCGATCTGCTGATGGAAGCTCAGCACTCAGCTGCGTACAGCCTCATCAGTCTCAGCCAGGTTCTTGATCAGATATCAAGTGAGGGCTCCTCCCGGTTCAATGGGGGCCGAACAGGAACCAGCGCTATGCTTAATGTTCTAGTTTGGGGAATTTGAGTGGGGTGGGAGAAGGACAAGCGATGCGCCAGCTGTGGACAAACTCATGGCTACTGTGGCCCAGGCCATCACTGAAACAACAGAAGCGTGATTAATCCATTTTACTTCATTTTACCTTGCAGATAATTACAGATAATCACTGCGCAATGAGCCAAAATGGACTGTATTCCATTATCATGCCACTTCTCCACAAACTGCGATGGCTGTGTCGTTAAACGATAGTCCCGGCGGCGGAATGAACATCTTAATCGATGGGATACGCACTGGGGCTGGGCATGACTGCCAAAGGCAGGTTTAGCTATGCATCTCTGGAGTGCGTTACGAGTGTTACGTTGTGAGGAGCAGCCAAGATGTCTTGAATAGAGTTGCACAGATGGCGAGAGTGGCCCCAAGTTTGACGGTAGCCGCGGTGGCCAAGGAGAGAACTTGATTCTTGCAAAGATGATGAGTCGAGAAAAAGCGACAGCAAGCGAGCAGACGTATTTCGGTCCGCTAATACTGCCGCCGTTTGTCCACCTGGCAATCCAGCCCAAATTCACAAAAGCGCATGGTCCTACATGAAACCCACGGTGGTCATTCAACTTGATATCAGTAAACGCCACATCACTCCAGTCCAACTCCCGGACTAGCAGAACTCCGGATTCCTGTGCGAGCAAAGTACATCAGACCCGAAACACGGATGCAAATCAATGGCGCTCCCTAACCGTCTGGTTTGCAGCCAATGCCCCCTTATCTGATCCCGTAAGTTTTACGTGAACGTTTCAACCCTCGTCTTCTCACCCAAAGGAGGAACCTGATGGCAACTTCGAATGGAAGCGCGTCCAGGCGGTATGATCGGCCACTACTCTGAATCCCCGCGGAAATTCAACTGTATACGTCGTGACAGACCCAACCAGAGTTGCACGCTCGGGTAGGTTATCTTTGTCTCTGTTCCTTGACTGGCGGTCCGCAGCTGAGTTGTGTTCAATCGTGTTCAATGGAGGTGGCCTTTTTTTGGACTCGGATATCTATCGATCCGTACAGCCATTGACGGTGGAGTTCTGGCTGGTTTCATCCATAGAGCTGCGCTGAACAGCCATTTTGCGATAGATTGACTCTCTTTTCATAAAGCAACATTTCTTGAATCTGAATCTGCTAACTCGTTGACTTGCCCTGCTAGGGTCCTCTCTTCAAACGCTGCGCATGCTTCTCGCGTTACGTGATTGAGGCTGCCATGCCGATGTACATTTTCATGCGGATGCAGGTTGGGTGTGGGTCCCAGTGTCGTGTGTGTTCAACAGTGTCGCCGAAGCAGGTCAGTGAGGATGGGGTGCTTTAATGGCGGTTGGTTGCTCATGGATGCCACATTGGAAAGGAATTGCATGAATATGCTTTCGGTTTAAGTGCTTAGCTGGAACGCAGGTGAGTTCCCCGAGATCAGGATTGTCTCCCCATGGCCCCTCGCTGGTTTATACGTAATAATGTCAACACCACTAGCATCCTAGATCTGCTGCAAGTGTCGTGCATGGACGCTGAAGCGCTGACGGATCAAAGGCTTTGTTATCTCCCGGTGGCCGGTAGGTGCGGTGACTCTACTATTTCGCTATCCCCGGATACGACGCGGTGATCATACTCCTATCTCAGGATGGCTATATCCATACTACACGGCCCACTCGTCGAAGATGTGATATCGTCACTTACGGCACAGCTTCGCGAAGTGTAGAGCCTTGCGTTGATACCAATGGAAATATCGTTACGGCGCTGAAGGTCTCGTCCGCTATCATCCAATGGGTGTGCCTCCCCGAAAGAGGCGCAAGAACCTGCTTGTTTTTCAAATGACCGAGGAACATCAGTCCATAGCCACCACGAAGCTCTGCAGCTTTCTAGTAAGTGCACTGGACAAGTCTTGTTGTCATGAGGAATGTGTCAGATGACGGGGATCTGGGGGTGGGTAGATCGAGCGTAAATCGAGCACGCGAGGAGCTCGCGGTGCTGCGTAGCGCGTCGCTGATCTCGAACTCTCGGAGATTGGCGAGAGGAAACTTTGATGGCACTTTATATTGCATCAGGCATGTGCTTTAAAAGCCTCCATGTCCCCCTCCCCTTCCTCACCGGTTTGCGCAACGAAGATCCCCCTTCTGCAGAAACATGAACCCGAATCAACCATCGTTGAACGTGTACGACGCCCTGCATCAGTCTCAAAATACACCCGATCCGCTGTATGTGTTTCACCATTCACCCCCGACTTTGCAGGATTGGCAGGTGCTACTGACACTGATGACTTTTTTTTTCGTTTACAAGGGACGAATTCCTTTCCAGGCTCCTCTTCGACATCCCCAATCCTTTGCCCATCCCCACCCCCACATATGCATCTGCATCTACACCGGCACCGGCACCTACCTCCATGCCCACCTCCTTCGCCCACCTCACGTGCAACTGGGTCTCTCCATACCCTCCTCTCATCTGTGGTACACCCCTCCCACCCAACCCCAAAGACGTTGTTTCACACTTTCGCCTCGTCCACAACGTCCGAGGAAACGACAAAGCCATTGCCGGCTGTCATTGGCACGCATGCCGCGCCCCGCCGATGCAAAGAGGGAGTGTGATACGACACATACTGACGGTGCATCTGGGGCTGTTACGATGGCAATGTGAAGGGTGCGGGAGGGTATTCTCGAGAAAGGGGACAGAACATGTGTGTGGTGGGCGGGAAGGTGCATGATTGTGGACGCTTGCATTCTATGAATTGCTCTTGTTTCTTTCTAGGTACCTGTTATGGACTCGTAACACGCGACTTACGGAAAATTGATCATACCCAGGGGTGGCGAGCCGGCAGGCGAGCCGAGGAGCTACCCAGGGGTCGGCGTCGGAATGCGGAAAATCCTACCCAGGGGGCGGTGTCTGGATCTCAGGCTGAATGACCACAGTCCGATTTCGACATAGTACTGGCATAAAAACTATCCAAGGACGACCTGCAAGGCTGCAACGAGCCATCCGCTCACATCCCTGGTGGTGACCTCGCCATGTTTTCGAACACAATAACCTGCGATTGAGCCGCTATCTCATCTGTGTGGAGCCGGTGTCTGAGTCGACCGCTACAAACTTTGAGTTGACCGCTGCAAATTCGACCTGCTCCTGGTTGCTCCAGCTGGTATCTATACTATCCTACTTACCTTCAGGTTCCTGCATACTCATGTTGTGTCAATAGCTGCATTTGTGGTGCTGTGCCCTCACTGTTATCCCAGCCTGAGGTCGCCTACTAACCATTAGGTGATCAGGATGCTCCTCATCGAACGCAATCCAAATGCATCAAAGGCACCGACTTTCGCCCCACTGTGCGCAAAAATTGGTTCATTGCAGGATTGGATGACCTCCAGCTCCGTGTGTTCAACCACAACACCCACAAGAACTTGGTCGTCTCATTTGAGGCCCATCCAGATTATATTAGATGTCTTGCAGTGCACCCGACGGTGAGTGTTGTGTTGAAAGATGCCAACTTCACGATGGATGCTCACGACAAGGGAGTCAATTATGTTGATTTTCACCCAGGGCCTGATGGCACAACTGCGGAAGGCAACCGCATCCCTCTCCGGATTAGAGAACTCAGCACTACGGAGATCTTCGCAACCAATATGATCCATTCTCCCAGTGGATGTTCTGAGTCGGGACCTGTCTTGTTGTCAAACAGGCTAGCTGCTATTTTGTCTGGGACTCGGAATAGTGAATGTGTCATTACAGTAATGGATCTGTCTACTAGTACAAAATATAACTTTGAGCCCATTCTTTTGCAAGCCGCATCAAGTCACTCAATCAAGGCTGAGTTGTGCCAAATCAGATTCAATCAGCATCAGAGTCTGAGTCCATGTCAAAATCATCAGCAATCAGCTATGAGACATCCTAGGGCATGCTAGGGTGGGTTCAACCCTTACCCTAGGGTTACCTGAACCCTATTTTAAGGGATCTAATCTAATTGGGTAAGGGCTACCATAGGGTACAGGTAACATCAACATAGCAAACCACGCACATGCGCCATTGGCGCATGTGCGCGTCCACAACAACATCGCAATAAAACATGAACAATCGAGTGTTGATAACGACGACTGCAGCATAAACGATGAACAGATGAAAACGAGGAATATGTTGAGTGTAGTTATACAGCGTGCACATGCGCGCATGGCGCATGTGCATGTGAAATAAGCAACAACAACAAGACACATGTTTCACATTTATACGACAAACACGCCGATGCGCCATGAGAGCATCTGCTCAGTTGATAGGTGTGTCGTACTGAGGTCTTGTTGTTGTTTGTTTCCCGCGCACATGCGCACATGGCGCATGTGCGCGCTGTCTATAGTACGACACACCTATCAACTGAGCAGATGCTCTCATGGCGCATCGGCGTGTTTGTCGTATAAATGTGAAACATGTGTCTTGTTGTTGTTGCTTATTTCACATGCACATGCGCCATGCGCGCATGTGCACGCTGTATAACTACACTCAACATATTCCTCGTTTTCATCTGTTCATCGTTTATGCTGCAGTCGTCGTTATCAACACTCGACAATGGCGTCGTTGTCATCTGCGCCTGGAATGCATTGCATTCCTCTTTTCACATACATGTCCTGTGTACATTATTTTAGTACCTTATATTTACACTCTGAAGGGTTCAAATCACCTCTACGCTCACGTATCATTCCTCTTAGGGTTAGGGTTAGGGAGCCGAGCCGAGCCGCGAAGCGGCGAGGCGAGGCGTTACCGGCGGTAAGGCGATAACGCTGTTGCCTCGGCAAGGGATTACCTTATGGGTCGCACTAGAGATATTGTCTACCGGTCGAGTACCAATTCGCCGGCGGTGTCTAGCCTTAGCTAGCACCCTAGTGTTTATCTACACTAAAGGCCCGTCATGGGTTTCGACCTTTTGGTCTCATCAGTAGGGGCGCACACCCCTAAACCCACACCACCTTAGGACATACTAACCGGCTTATGTACACCTCACCATGATTTTGTATTGTCCTGGGCAGACTGGCTCATGAAATTTCCTTTTCAGGACTTATGACCGCCATACAAAATCATGGTGAGGTGTACATAAGCCGGTTAGTATGTCCTAAGGTGGTGTGGGTTTAGGGGTGTGCGCCCCTACTGATGAGACCAAAAGGTCGAAACCCATGACGGGCCTTTAGTGTAGATAAACACTAGGGTGCTAGCTAAGGCTAGACACCGCCGGCGAATTGGTACTCGACCGGTAGACAATATCTCTAGTGCGACCCATAAGGTAATCCCTTGCCGAGGCAACAGCGTTATCGCCTTACCGCCGGTAACGCCTCGGCCTCGCCGCTTCGCGGCTCGGCTCGGCTCCCTAACCTAAACCTAATTCTCACGCAGAAGCGCAACCGGAAAGATCCGAGTGACAAACCGGCAAGATCCGGCTTTAATTTCCGCTGCGTAATCTCCGCTCTCCCACGTTTTATTAATGGTCCGTGCGCGTTCCCTTCCCGTATAAATACAGGTAAGGAACAAGAAATTCTTTTCACTAGTTCGCCAGAGGTCTGATGAGTCCCCGGACGAAATAGGTGGCAATGGAAGCGGTCGCCCCATCGCCTATTACCTATCTGGCACCATCCCTACACTACCCCCCTCACACTTTTGCTTCGCAAAAGTGTTCGGCCCCCCTAACCCTAACCCTTCGCGGCTCGGCTCGGCTCCCTAACCCTAACCTAACCCTAAGAGGTGTACATAAGCCGGTTAGTATGTCCTAAGGTGGTGTGGGTTTAGGGGTGTGCGCCCCTACTGATGAGACCAAAAGGTCGAAACCCATGACGGGCCTTTAGTGTAGATAAACACTAGGGTGCTAGCTAAGGCTAGACACCGCCGGCGAATTGGTACTCGACCGGTAGACAATATCTCTAGTGCGACCCATAAGGTAATCCCTTGCCGAGGCAACAGCGTTATCGCCTTACCGCCGGTAACGCCTCGCCTCGCCGCTTCGCGGCTCGGCTCGGCTCCCTAACCTAACCCTAACGACAAACACGCCGATGCGCCATGAGAGCATCTGCTCAGTTGATAGGTGTGTCGTACTGAGGTCTTGTTTGTTGTTTGTTTCCCGCGCACATGCGCACATGGCGCATGTGCGCGCTGTCTATAGTACGACACACCTATCAACTGAGCAGATGCTCTCATGGCGCATCGGCGTGTTTGTCGTATAAATGTGAAACATGTGTCTTGTTGTTGTTGCTTATTTCACACGCACATGCGCCATGCGCGCATGTGCGCGCTGCATAACTACACTCAACATATCCCTCGTTTTCATCTGTTCATCGTTTATGCCGCAGTCGTCGTTATCAACACTCGATTGTTCATGTTTTATTGCGATGTTGTTGTGGACGCGCACATGCACCATTGGCGCATGTGCGTGGTTTGCTATGTTGATGTTACCTGTACCCTATGGTAGCCCTTACCCAATTAGATTAGATCCCTTAAAATTTCCGCTGCGTCTATCTCCGCCTCCCACGTTATTACTAATGGTCCGTGCGCGATTCTCTCCCATATAAATAGGGTAAGAATCAAGAAAATCTTTTCTTCCTATCGCCAGAGGTCTGATGAGTCTCCGGACGAAATAGGTGGCAATGGAATGCTGAGGCCCCATCGCCTATTACCTATCTGGCACCCATCCCTACACACATCCCCCTCGCTGCTTGCTTCGCTCGCAGCTCGGCCCCCCTAACCAACCGGAAAGATCCGAGTGTTACCGGCAAGATCCGGCTTTAATTTCCGCTGCGTCTATCTCCGCTCTCCCACGTTATATTAATGGTCCGTGCGCAACTCTTTCTTGTATAAATACAGGTAAGAGTTATGAAATACTTTTCTCTATTCGCCAGAGGTCTGATGAGTCCCCGGACGAAATAGGTGGCAATGGAAGCGGTCGCCCCATCGCCTATTACCTATCTGGCACCATCCCACTCCTATCCCCCTCGCACAGCTCGCTTCGCTCGCTGTGCTCGGCCCCCCTAACCACAGCTTGGCTCAGTTTCCTAACCTGAACCCAATTACAAAAAGTATATTAAATCTGCACTAATACTATTGCTTTTATGTAACTTACTATAGTACACTTTTTAATGCATTTGATTGCTTTCATTGTTTGAATGGTAAAATAGCATGGTAAAAAGATATGGTAAAAGGATAGCAAAAGGAATAAAACTATGATAAAAGAGCTGAAAAGCATGATTAAAAGCATAGAGATCTGCTTTTAGTACTTTTCATGTGGGTTCATGAAAGCACTGGAAAGCAACAAAAAGTATGTGAGAAGCAGCACAAAGCAACATGTGAATTTACTGATATAGCCTATTACCTACAGTATCTGGCACCCCATCCCTACACATATCCCCCTCACAGTGCTTGGCCTCCTAACCCTTCCTCACTAGGGCTGCTACATCCAACAGCCATTTAATGGCCTGGTATGGTCTAGCTAGGGCTAGCTAGATGTTGGCAATTTTGCTAATGTGCCCACCAACCACTTGCGGGCAACACACCCCGTGTCACGTGAGTCGCGGCTATTCTGCGGTGCGAACTTCGAAGGAGCTACTAAGTAGTACGTTGACGAGATGGCCGTATTTGATGGGGTGCACTATTCGCTCTCCCTGTCGCTGCCCCCGACACGCAGAAGGGAACTCGCCGCCGTCCTCGACCTCAACGGCGCAGCCCCGCATCCGCCCTACACCCACTTCATCGCCCTCCCAGCCTCCCACGCACATAACAATGCCACCAACGACTCCACCGTCAAGCTTGTCACCGACCGCTGGGTCGATCGCAGCGTCGTCATGGGAAAACGCCAGCCGTATGTATATCTCCCTTTTCCCGTGGCATATGACCGACGCATCCCATCTCTCAATTCCAGCGAGCAGTATTACTCCCCAGATCCCGCTATGATCTTTTCAGGCGTCGTTGCCTGTGCTACCGACGTGCGTCTCTCTCACATCCTCTTGTTTGCCTTAGCCTCACATCCCGTTCACCCCAGCTTCCTGTAGCCGACTTGGAGGTCCTCTCGGCAGGCATCACCGCACTTGGCGGTCAGTGGCGTATTGGTCTCACCCGCGACGTCACCCATCTCTTTGCCCTCCGTACTGGCAGTGACAAGGTACCCATCCCTCCCTCTCACTCGCTGCGCTCACCCCTCAGCCTGCTACCCAGTACAATACTGCCCTCCACTTTACACCCCAAACCCACATGTGCATCCTCACCCCACATTGGTTCGACGACGCTGTCCGTCTCGGACGTCGTATCCCAGAAATACCTTACGCTTGGCCAGATCCACCCGTCTTGCGCCCCGGTATGACCCTCAATCTTAACGACGATCCTCTCGCCACAGAGGGTAGACGCAGACGAAAACCCGCTGGAGATACAGACGCAGAGACAGGAAACGGCACGAACGTCCTCAACGAAGGGAAACACGTCCGCGTCTGGGCTGGTCGTCGCATTCTCCTCTCCACCTCGCTCGAATTAGGAGACGGCTCACGAAGCGCAATCAAAGCTGGTATCCAGCGCGCCGGTGGTGTCGTCGTGCCCATCAACGAGAATGCAGACGAGGAGGTGGAAGAAAAGGCAGTCGATGGATGTGACGTACTCGTCACACGATGGCGGAGTGGCAGATCGTATTTCAAGGTATGCATTTCCGACGTTCATACCTCACTCTCACCTTGCTCGCGCGTAGGCAGCACGTGCATCCCTTCTCATTGGGACCCTCAGTTGGCTGTTTAGCGTCGAGTCTAGTGGTACGCTCCACTCGCCCCTCGACTCGCTGCTTTGGTATCCCACTCCAAGGGGCGGCATCCCTGATCTCATGAATTGTGTTCGTAACGTTTCGAGTACCTTAACGTTTCCCCTCCTGCCCCAGTTAACATTCTTTGCAGGAGATTTCAATTACCAATTACACAGGTGCAGCACGCGATTATCTCAAACGTCTCATTGTGCTTGTCGGCGCTAAGTTTACGCCGAGCATGAGCCAATCGAACAAGGTCCTCGTGGCAGGTTTGTGAGTATAGTTGCATACCATCATTCACGCGCATCGACGTAATCCCCTTTGTAGTCAACCGTCACCCAAGACAACCCGCGCACTCTCGTGGTCTATTCCGGTCGTGAACCACACATGGTTAGAAGATTGCTTCGTGGAGTGGCGGTGAGTGCCTCTGCATGCTCTCTGTATCTTGCTGCTCACACACACCAGCGCACTCACGGTCGGACTGGAGCGTTACATCGTGTATCCCCCCGGTATCGACTTCGGCAAAATGTTGATGACACGACACGACGGATGTTTGTCTCGTTCATACCATCCACCTCTTTATTCGCTAATTCTCTTTTTTGTTCGCTTTGCCTTTTTTTTTTGTCTACAGCCCCTTCTTCTCAATCCATGTCTACTGCGCGCTTGAATGGCGGTGCCGTACCAGGCAGCCGCGGGATCGGCATCATCGACGTGGAACAGGAGGAATCGCGCGATGCCGAGTATCGCGATCGTGCACGCTCGGCTGTGGGTGCACTTGACCTATTGACAATGCAGGAAGCTCTTGCGAACGACACAACAATGGATGGGATGTCCATGTCCTGGCTAGAGGGCGAGGTACCAACAGAGTCGCGAGCGCGAGCAACTTCGCAGGCGGGGTCAGTGAAGAAGACGCCCTCCTCATCCGTAAGGGCGAAGCGTGGGTCGATATCGACACCGATGACGGCCTCGGCGACGGGAGCGTTCGTTGACCATTTGATCAAGCTTCCCGCAGATGACGACGAGGACGAGGACGTAGGTGGCAAACGACGTACCCCAGCGGATGGTAAACAACGTGGGCGGGCATCTTTAATAGGTTCGCGTGCAACATCCCGGAGTGTGTCGAAGCCACCGTCAGTGGGTCTCTCTGAGACCGTAAGGGAGGTCAAGGCAGCTGAGCGTAATGTGGGAGGGAGCTCCAAAGATGAGAAGGGAAAAGGAAAAGGAAAGGAGTGGTGTGGTGTCGACGATACCGGAAAACGGCGAACACGGCCGGCTCGGGAGGCAGAGGGTGAGGATGCTCCCCAGCCAGCGCGCCCTCCAAAACATAAACCCCATCTCGTCGAACTCAGATCAGACGTCCAGATTGACCAAGCCGAGGTCGAGGTGGAGAAACAAGCGCCTGCACAGAGGAACAAGCTGCGACGACGGGCCAAGGGGATGACCATCGGTTCCGATTCAGATTCGCATTCCGATGCAGGCGAAGGCGAGGGGTCGGTGCCGCCCCGGAGGGGGACTGGCGCGGGCGCAACGACCCCTGTCAAGTCGGGGATGAAGCCTAGACCAAGATCGAAGTCGCAATCTAGGCCCACGTCGGTGTTGGGCGGGGGGAGTGCGGACGAGGTGAGGGTGGTAGCTGGGACGGGGAATGAGGGGCTGGAAAGCAATGGGAGGGGATGGGGAAGCCGAGACGCAACGGCGAGGTTGTAACCAAGGAAAAAGAAAAGGGAAAAACGAAGGAGGGGAGAAAGGAGACGGAAAAGGTCACATCCCGCCTTCGATCACCTACAAGTTCACATTTATCGGCCTCACCCGATGCGAAGAACTCGCGTACGCCTAAGCGACAGTTGTCTGTCCTCGTCCCATCTGTGTCCAAGGATTATTTTTCATCACCGAGCGTGGGCCATGCGATAGAGGCGGAGGGCGAAGGCGATCGACAATACCCAAGTGAGAAAAAGGGAGTGGAAGCCAGTACGACTTTAGGGGCCAGACACAAGCAGCTCGCGCCTGCAGCGTCGATGCGTGCGGTAGCTGCGGAAGTGTTGACGTCGACGAGTAAACGAGGCAAACCATCTCCTGTAAAAATATCGACCACCGTTACTTCTGGGAAGTCGAGGCCCAAAACCAAGGCCAATGCCAAATCTAAGCCTGGTGCGTCCATGGAAATGACCAGGACTCGCGCAGATGACAGTGACGACGATACGAATGAAGAGGGAGAAGACAACACCATGTCCATAATCGTCGACATACCCGTGACATCCCACGAGCGGTGTCGGATCGAAACGAAGTGCAGCAAACAAGGCTACCACGCGGCTAAGGGAGGAGATCATGCCGGACGTGGTAAGCTTTGAAAGGGAACAGAAACAAGCGAAGCGACGACGGAGTGTGGGTGGGGAGGCAATCGCGTCGTTGGGAGGGGAGGATGAAGAGAAGGAGGAGAA
The DNA here is from genome assembly GCA_019096195.1 of Boletus sp. NGJ. Classification (NCBI taxonomy): domain Eukaryota; kingdom Fungi; phylum Basidiomycota; class Agaricomycetes; order Boletales; family Boletaceae; genus Boletus; species Boletus sp. NGJ. The sequence continues at coordinate 95,822 of JAGTXK010000127.1, forward strand.
GGAGAGGGGTGGAAAGAGAAGAAAGGTAGCAACACATGTGAATGAAGAGGAAGAGGAAGAAGCAGAGGTGGAGGACGTAGTGTTGGTGTCTTCGGTCGAGACTAAACCGAAACCGATTAATGGGAAGGGCAAAGCAAAAGGGACAACGGCTGCGGGCTCCGACGAGGACATGGACAAAGGGCCGGCGAAGAACAAACCGAGTGAGTCTCATGAAAAGAAGGGCGTTCGTGGGCGGAGGGAAGCATTGGCCGCCATCCGATTGATAACAACTGGCGTGACCCTTTTGGACGACGTTATCAAGGTGAGTCTTCCCCCTCAAGTACTTATGGGGCCAATGCTAACGCCGAACGTCCCAATCACACAGCGTCTCGGAAAGCTAGGGGTACAGATGACGACGAAACCAACGGATTGTACGCATCTTGTCGCCAAGGGCATCGTTCGGACGGAAAAATTCCTCTGTGCCATGTCTGTCTCGCCGTACGTCCTAACCGAAGAATGGGCGAATGCGAGTGCCAAGGGTGGCAAGCTTCTTCGTGCGTCCCGAAGTTCAGTCTGAACATTCTCTCGTCGTTGACCGCACCCTACCGTCCTTTCCAGCTGAAAATGATTACCTATTGTCCGACGTGGCTGCAGAGCGAAAATGGGCGTTCAAATTCGTAGATGCGATGGCGCGTGCAAAGGGACCTGAAGGCGGTTCGAGCTTGTTCAAGCAAATGACGTTTTACGTGACGCCCAAAGTCTCTGTCGACACCAAGTTGCTCAAAAACGTGGTCTCTGCTGGAGGTGGCCAAGTTCAAACCTCCACAATGCCAACAGCACGGATTCTAAAAGGGAAGGCGAATCGATACGTCGTTTCGTGTCCAGAAGACAAGGCGGTCTGGCGGCCGTTGGTGCAAGAGGGTTTCAAAGTTTATTCACCTGAGTTGGTGTTGAGGGGGGCTTTGAGGCAGGAGATCGAGTGGAAGAAGGAGGAATGTCTGGTAGCGTGGTGACCCCAACGAAGTGCGGGTCTCGGGCAAGATATGGATTGGTAGTTGGCTTGTGCAGCTTTATCCGATAAGCATTGGCGTGCCATGGAGGTTTGGGTCGACCTCTATTATCTTGTGTAGGAATGCGTGTTCGCAGGAATGTACTCGATCGAGCTGATTATAGTACACGGTGATCGTAAGTTACCCGCTCCGACACGCCAAAACTCTCACGAGTCGTGGAACTCACCGATCGATCGATCAACGGCGGCCAGCTGCTGGCACCATTTGGTAACTAGTTTTCCGCGATTTATTGCATGTTTTCCGCATCATTTATTTATTTGGCTTGCCTCATCATTCACGTTCAGATTTCACCGATGTGTGTTGCGACGGACACAGGAAGAGGCACAACTGATCACACGGAGCTCAATGCTCCCAGGCTTATTAGCTTGGCTGCTTTGCGCAGCAGAGGTGATTTGGTTTCTTTTCCCCCTGGCGGTTGGCTGAGTCCTATTAGGATCCGAATTCCAGTCGGTCGAGTGAGTAAGGGATGTCGTTCACGGGCACCGCGTCCCAGCTAGCTGGGCTACAGACATCCAAGGTGAGTCTTCTACTGAGATGTTTGAGCCCACCTAACCCTTCCCTTTTCTCGCATGCACCACAACTCGGGTTAATGGTATTGACAGTATTTCAACAGTATGTCTTTTGATCCATATTGCTTCTTGTTTGGCATCGTGCTTACATGTGGACGACCCCCAGTTGCTGGCATGGCGATTCTGGTGAGGAAGATCTGCCTGAGAGGTGGTCAATGCCAATTGAACTGCTGGTAGATCTTCGACTATGCGATCACCCTCGAGGACGAAGTATGCGGACATGATGGAACTGTCATTAATGCATTAATCCTTTGTTAGGCACGATGGGTGTGGGGCCGTGGATGGGATGTGACACGAGTCGTCTTTACGGTATCAAGGTATCTACCATTCGCAGGCGCGGGGTTGACTGCATATGGTGAGTGTGCCACATCGCAAGTTATTTTTTTTGGCTGAAGGGGCTCGGGAAGTTGCCTTGCGCTCAAATTCAGATGTATGTCCAATGTATGATCGAATACGGTGATATTGGTAATATCCCCATACCTAATAGCCCTGCGGACCGAGCTTAGAAGAGAACAGTGGGTGGTTGGGTGGTTGACCTCTTGAGGATGCTCGAATTAACACCTCTTTTGCCAGTCGTTCATATACTGGGTATCATCGCTGCGGAAGGTCCGTCGTCTCGCTTCCCTCCACGAGTATCGCATGAATGTCGTCTGTCATCAAGTGCTTCTGATCCTACGCACGTACGCATTTTGGCAAGGCGATAAACGGGTGTTATACGGCCTTATTGTATATGCTGCCGTGAGTCGTCTCTTCTTCGTTGTGTTTCTTTTCAGTTTGCTCGAGCGGACGACGACATGACTTAGCTGACGATCGCTGCGGCCGTTGGTATCAACGTCGTACCAAAGCAACTTTTCCCTGGAGGTAAGTCTCGAGCTACGTCATCTATCCCTCTCTTGACTCATATGTCCGGTGCACAGCACAAGCTCCTCCGGGTTGCTTTCTGACCGCCGGTCGAAATAGTACTTTGGTATATTTAGTCTTATTGCTTTTCGAAATGGGTGAGTACCCTGTCATGTCGATCCGTTACTGTCCATGTTGATTATTGCAGTGATATTGTTTTTAACGGCCTATAAAGCATTTTCGTTCCTATCGTGAAATAAGGACATCCATCGTGTACACAATCTATCGAGATGGTATGTTATATATCGCCTGCATCATACGTAAGAGAAATCTTCACGTCCCGTGGAGCCGTTGCTTACTTTAAGGCGCAGTCATCACACTCGCCAACACAATCGTCGACGGTGCATTTCCGGTAAACATTTCTCTCCCATGGCACGAATCCAGAAAATGCTGACAAGAACGGTTGTTTTTAGTTTCAATTCAGCAACCTCTTGGACCTGTGCGTGACACTACGTTTTTAATGTATTTGCTTGGCCGATTCCAGCTCTGACGATGGTTGTTCCACCTGCAGACTCCAGATCACGCTCCACAGCGTGCTTGCATCACGCATTATGTTCAACCTACGCAAGAGCTCCTACTGTCTACAGAAAGGGACGACAACGGATTCGGTCATGTTCGACGATGATGCATTCTACCCGCCCTTGAACTCACAATCTACTAGTGGGTTCGAGTTGTCTGGAAGCGGATCGCGGGGTTTGACGAGTATCTACGTCAATGTAGACACCAATTTGACTAGGTCCGAACAGTGCTGAGACACCAGTATATCTATATCGAGGGTATAGACATTATTGCAATGCCTGCAGAATGTCGCTCTTATTCCTACGAGTAAGAACAACCGATGCTTGCTACCATAATGTCGGTGACCTTTCTAATTATTGAAAGGGGTTGGACTCGGTATGCATCATCATCACAGGTTGTGATCACTTTCAGCTTTGAATTTGAGCAATGAGAACTCGGCAAAAGCTGGGTCAGCATGTTTTCCATGTTGCCAGAAGTTCGTTATTTACCATGCTGCATAGACTTAATAACTATATTACAGGGTGTAACACCACTACTTAGATCCCACAATTGCTAGGAGCCACACTCGTTGAAGGGGACAGCACACTGTCTCGTAATGCACAGTAGTCTCTCGTAATGCCCAGCAAGTTGTTGGGACAAACTCACCTTCACCAAATAGGTTACGCAGAAACGCACACCCTATCAGCAGTACTACCATGGGAGGAGTCAGGCGAGTACACCTCTGACAAAGGCTGCAAATGCAACGTCCCCGAGCGTTCGTCACTTCTTATCACCGACCAATGTTGGAATTTGACATCTGAGCGCGTGGAAGCAAACCTGCTCGTTCCCTGCCCCAATTCACGTCCTAATAGCACCCAAAGGATGAGCATCTGCGGTGAAATACACTGCCAACACATTCCACCGTGAGTCCCATGCACTGTTTGGTAGCATTCGCCATCACGGAATACACCGCCGCTAACGGGACCGCACTGACACTGCTTGATCCCAACGTTACCAAAAGGGTAACCCCACAAAGGGTGAATGGAAGCGCCGACCCGATGATGATCTCGACGATGGCGAAATACATTGAGGAGTATCCACGGCCGAGTTGGGCGCACACCAACTTTCCATGGCTGATGACGCGATAACAGATCAGCGATGTCAGCGTCGTGTTGGACACGACACAGGCAGTGTAATAGGCCAAACCGAGTCTGAAGGCAGCGTCTGCCATATAGCCACCCCCGATGGTGTCGAAGGCCCAGTTCTGTAAAATACCGAGAACTCGGTCGGGTATCGGGTGAATGCGAGCCAAGGCATAGGAAGAAAGGGTGCTCACCGAGGGTAACAAACCAGAGAGTCCAGGTCACGATGGTGACGACACAAGCTTTGTTATATATTACCCAACAGTGGTGGATCTAGAACCAAGGTTATAAAGCGTCAACCCGATATCACGTCCACAGACGGAACACCACGAGCCGGTCTTACCAATAGGGCGTCTGTCACGAGCTGTAGTATGACGACCGTCACGCGCTCCAAATCCATCCACCATACCGTTTATCGCCTTGCCAATATGCGTACGTGCGTAGGATCAGAAGCATTTGATGACAGACGACATTCATGCGATACTCGTGAGGGAAGGAAGACGACGGACTTTCCGCAGCGATGATACCCAGTATATGAATGACTGACAAAAAGAGGTGTCAATTCGAGCATCCTCAAGACATCAACGACCCATCCACCGTACCCGGTCCGCACGGCTATCAGGGGACAGGGATTACCAACTTGAATATCACCATAGTCGATCCTGCGTTGAACTTACGTCTGAGTTTGAACGCAACACAACTTTGCAGCATCTTCAGCAAAAAAAATTTCGCCACAGCACACCCACCATATGCAGTTAGCCCCTCGCCCGCGAATGGTAGATATCTTGTAAAGACGAGTCGTGGCACATCCCAGCCGCGGCTCCACATACTTCGTGTCCATATACTTCGTCCTCGAGGGTGATCATGTATACGGCATAGTCGATCTTCCTCACCAGAATCGCCATGAACGCAACTTGGGGTCATCCATATCATATATGTACGCACGATGCCAAACAATGAGTCATGTGGATCGCTTGCGAAAGGAAGACATACTATTGAAGTACTGTCAACACCATTAACCCGGGTTACTAGCGCATACGACAAAAGGGGAGGTGGTGCTTAAACTTATCTCAGTAGAAGACATACCTTGAATTTCTGTAGCCCAACTACCTGACCTGGGATGCGGGGCCCGTGAATGGCACCCCTCATTCACTCAACCGAGAAAGAAGGAAAAGAAACCGAAACTATCTCTGCAGCGCAACTTGAAAGCAACCGAGCTAATAAAGTTGGGCCCTTCTCTTCCACGAAATGTCCCTGTAGTTCACGACGTTTCCGAGGTAGAAAGTGGACACAGAAAACAATGTCTTAGACGAGATAGAGCACTATAGTAGTGCGTAATTCATATTGCGTGCTGTCGTTGACGCCCGGCTGATGCAGTTCAAGTGAATCGTAACGTCAACAAACGTCCTCATCCACAGGCGCTTCGCCCCCTCTTGCCCTCTCTTGATGCGTTTGCTCGTCACAACCACTTTAATATCCTTCATCCCATCCTCAGGTAAATTATAATGGTATTATTGGAATAGACTGACTGCCAACAATTCCTTTAGGCTCATCGCTCTGAGTCTTGAGCTGCCCGAGGAAACCTTGGTGGAGAAACATAATTTCGGCAGACAAGGTGAAACATCGAGTATGTCTCCCTTATATATTGTATCTCATTCCACGGTTGAATAACTGAGTGTATCATAAGTCAGATTTATGAAATAGTACGTCTCCTTATTCCTCCTGTTCCTCCGATCAATTGCATTTCGGCATGGCTTCGGTTGTCAGTTATAGGCGCACAGAGGAAGAAGAGGAAAAGTCAAAGAACGTCTGGCTCAAGGGCCACACAGGTACGCCGACCTCGCCACTCAGGAAAGTAGACTACAGCGTGTATCATCACAGACATCGGGAGTGTGACGATCCTCTGGAGTCAGCCTGTTGGTGGTCTGCAAATCCTGTCCTCCGATGGCATATGGCGTTGGGTCCGACACGTTGACAACGCAGTGGTGCGTTCTCCTCACCGCTTTTCCCTCCTCGTTCTGGTCCTATAATCCATGATTTCATGACATTGAGTAGAATAACAGGTTATCAATACCGGAGACATGATGGAATTTTTCAACGGCGGATTCTACGAACCCACCATCCACCGCACGACCAAAGCGCCTATGACAGACTCGGCGCATTCTACTTCACAATGGGCGACGACGACGTGACACTCTTGCTCCTCGCACACAACCTGGTATTAAAATGGGTTGGCATGGAGCGACGGTGTCCTGACGCAGAGGCACTTTCGGAAGCGTGGACGAAGGAAAGGACGATCTCGTACGGGCATGTAGCGCTGCAGAGGGGATCGGTGGATAATACCGAGGAGGAGGTCATTGAAGGGATCGTTGTGAAGCACTACAATTAAGGCGGACTCGTTGGCCTTCTCACTAGGTGCACATTTTGGTGATGCGGCTGATGCGGGCGTGGCAGTGCTTAGCGGCTGTAATGTTCATCTTTTACCTCCTCTTTAACGTTCATATCTGCAGCTGATGCATGATGCGGCGGCTGGCGTGATGCCGGTGTCCACTCAAGTCGTGTATCGTTTGAACAAGTAGTTTCAATACTGTAATATCACCCGTGCTACACCGGGTTATGTAATAAACTATTGTATGCGATGTTGGCTTGCGGCGGTGACCGTTAACGTTCTTGTGTCCCCCCATACCATGCGAAATTTCCGTCAATTAAAGCTACTGGCCAGCCCAATTCAATGCATCACGGTTTTGCAACGATATAAAGATTCCGTAGACAAGTCCCCCGATCGCCCACTTGACTGAAATCGTCTCAACCGTTGTCCCGGTTCTGAGCATCGCCACGTCGCTACCAGCATTGGGAAATTTTTTTACTCATACTCACGTCTAGCACAGCAATTAATACTGGTACCTATCATGTAAGTTGCCAGCCTCATCATTTAGCATCTGAATCATGATTTAGATTGCACCGACTCCGTGCAGCCAGACGGACATAGAAAAAGTACAATTAGTCACACGGGGCTCAGCGCTCCCAGCTTTATTAGCTTGGCTGCTTTGTGGCGCAGATGTAAATTTTCCCTCTTGCTCAGTCGAGTGAGTAAGGGATGTCGTTCACCGTGTCCCAGCTAGCTGGGCTACAGACGTCCAAGGTGGGTCGCTTCTACTGATATGTTTGAGCACTCGCCTCACCCGGTTCTCTGTTCTCGCATGCACAACTCGATAATGGTGTTGACAGTATTCCAATAGTATGTCTTTTAATCCAAATTATTTTTTGTTTGGCATCGTGCTTACACATGGATGACCGCCAGTTGCTGGACTGGCGATTCTGGTGAGGAAGATCCGCCTGAGGGTGGGCATTTCTCTGATGCAATTGGACTACTGGTAGATCTTCGACTATGTGATTACCCTCGAGGACGAAGTATGTGGACACGATGGAACTATCAGCAGTGCGTTAAATCCTTTGTTAGGCACGATGGGTGTGGGGCCGCGGCTGGGACGTGACACGAGTCGTCTTTACATTATCAAGGTACCTACCTTTCGCAGGCGAGGGGATGACTGCATATAGTGAGTATCCCACGGCGAGATTATTTTTTTGGCTGAAGGCGCTCTGGAAGTTGCCTTGCGCCCAAATTCAGATGTATGTCCAATGCATGATCGACTATGGTGATACTGGTAATATCCCTTGCCCTAACAGCCCTGCGGACCGGGTTTGGAAGAGAACAGTGGGTAATTGACGTCTTGAGGATGCTCGAATTGACCCCTCTTTTGCCAGTCTTTCATATGCTGGGTATCATCGCTGCAGAAGGTCCGTCGTCTTCCTTCCCTCACGAGTATCGCATGAATGTCGTCTGTCATCAAGTGCTTCTGATTCTACGCACGTACGCATATTGGCAAGGCGATAAACGGGTGTTATACGGCCTTATTGTATATGCTGCCGTGAGTCGTCTCGTCTTCGTTGTGTCTCTTTTGAGTTTGCTTGAGCGAACGACGACATGGCTTAGCTGACGATCGCTGCGGCCATCGGGATCAACGTCGTACCAATTATAATACCAGACTTGAAGCAACTTTTCCCTGGAGGTAAGTCTCGAGCTACGTCAACTATCGTTCTCTAGACTCATCTGTCCGGTGCACAGATCAAGGTCCTCCGGGTTGCTATCTGGCCGGCGGTCGAAATGGTACATTGGTATATTTAGTCATATTGCTTTTCGAAATGGGTGAGTACCCTGTCATATCAATCTGTTACTGTCCATGTTGATTCGTTTCAGTGATATTCTCTTTAACGGTCTATAAGCATTTTCGTTCCTATCGCAAAGTGAGGTCATCCATCGTGTACACACTATATCGAGATGGCTTGATGTATCTCATCTGTATCATGCGTAAGAGAAATCTTCACCCCCATAGACCTATTGCTTACATTAAGGCGCAGTCGTCACACTCGCCAACACAATCGTCGACGGTGCATTTCCGGTAAACATTTTTCTTCCATGTCACGCATTCAGAAAATGCTAACGAGAACGGTTGTTTTTAGTTTCAATTCAACGACCTCTTGGACCTGTGCGTGACACTACATTTGTATTTGCTTTGCCGAAGCTCTGACGATGATTTGTTTCACCTGCAGAGCCCAGATCACGCTCCACAGCGTGCTTGCATCACGCATCATGTTCAACCTACGTAAGAGCTCCTACTGTATACAGACAGGGACGACGATGGATTCGATCATATTCAACGATAACGCATTCGACCCGGCCTTGAACTCGCAGTCTAATGGATTCGAGTTGTCTGGGAGGGGATCACGAGTTTGACGAGTATTTACGTCGATGCAGACATCGATTTGACAAGGTCCGAATAGTGTTGGAACACCAGTCTATCGAGGTATGGGACGTTATTGCAATGCCTACAGAGTGTCGCTCCTGTTTCTACGAGTGAACCAGAACAATTGCTTCATGAAAGACATACCACACGCATACTACAGAAGCCAGGCTTATGCACCTGCTTGCTACTAGAGGTAATTCTTCACAGTACTATAAAACAATATAGCATCCGCAATAACCGAGTTCATAGACTTGTAGTCATCAATAACCGGCTCACCGCTGCGCTAATTTTTTGATTCATCAGCCTCACCATATGGATGACCCGAAACGTGTTGTCGGCTCCTTGAATCTCCTCTTGCTTGGTGCCTTGAGACCCAGTTCCTCTTTATCTACGCAGTTGTGCGATTCCTGGGAGACCTATAAATTCAACTGGTCCAAACTACACGTCTGTGTTTATATCTTATCTCAGGAGCTCTTCGCCCCCACTTGGGTCATGTTACCTGCATGAAAGATGCGCCGAGATCGAGAGATGCTATTCTGCACCTCTTATCTTGGTTCAACACGTTCTTGCCCCTCGCATATCGCCCGGTATCAAAACGGGTCGCCATCGAGCGCCGGTGTCCTGACAAAGAGCCGCCACTTTCAGAAGCGTAAAGGAAAGGACGATCTCCTAGCGTGTAGCACTGAAGAAGGGGTCGGATGATAATACCTCGGAGGAGTATGTCATTAGAGGGATCGTCGTGAAGTACTACAACTGCAGTCTGTCAGAGGCGGACTCATTGCGCTTCTCACTGTGTAAATATGCGCAGCTGTGGCGGCGGTGCGTGGGGAACTGTTTGAAAAATTGATTTGATCATCATCCCGGGCGACGTTCACACTTACCGGGATTCAAGTTTGTTCAACATGTTGTACTTTGCTCTGAGAACGTTCCTCACTATCATGATTGGTTTACTTGCGGTGGTGACCAAATGTTGCTGTCCTCCCGCATGGCATTATTAAATTTCCTCAATTCAAGGTATGTACTTTGTCGACAGCTCAATTCAATCCATTACGGTTTGTGTAAATGCATTCCGTAGACGAGTCCCGTTGACCCAAGCTGGTCGCCTAGTACTTGAGCGAAGTCGTCTCAACCATTTCCCTTCTGACCCACTGAGCGCAAGGCTTCCCACTACCATCAGCGCTCGAGAAAACTCAGCCACATCAAAGTTCTTCACACCGATACAGTAAGTTACGTGTCGTTTTTAATTAGCTCACACACATTTAGATAATATTCATAGACGTGTGGTCCTGCGGACACAAGGAATAGTCCAACTGGTCACACGGGGCTCAGCGCTCAGCTTTATTAGCTTGGCTGTTTTGTGGCGCAGATGTAAATTTCCCTCTTGCTCGGTCGAGTGAGTAAGGGATGTCGTTCACCGTGTCCCAGCTAGCTGGGTTACAGACATCCAAGGTGGGTCGCTTCTACTGATATGTTTGAGCACCCACCTCACCCGGTTCCAATTTCTCTCATTGCGCACCACAACTCGGGTTAATGGTGTTGATAGTATTTTAGCAGTATGTCTTTCTTTCGCGAGCGATCCACATTACTTTTTGTTTGGCATCGTGCTTACATATGGATGACCCAGTTGCTGGCATGACGATTCTGGTGAGGATGATCTGCCTGAGGTGGATATTTCTCTGATGCAATTGGACTGCTGGTAGATCTTCGACTATGCGATCACCCTCGAGGACGAAGTTTGTGGACACGACGGAATTGTCATCAATGCGTTAATTCTTTGTTAGGCACGATGGGTGTGGGGCCGCGGCTGGGATGTGATACGAGTCGTCTTTACAGTATCAAGGTATCTACCATTCGCAGGCGCGGGGTTGACTGCATATGGTGAGTATGCCATGGCGAGATTATTTTTGTGCTGAAGACGCTGCGCGGGAAGCTGCGTTGCGTTCAAACTCAGACGTAAGTTATGTCCAATGCATGACCGAATACGGTGGTATCAGTAATATCCTTATGCCCTGATAGCCTTGCGGACCGACTGTGCCACAGAGCAGTGGGTGGATGGTTCGTTGATGTCTTGAGGATGCTCGATTTGACGATTTTCTTTTTGGCCAGTCGTTCACTTTCTGGCACCAGTCTCTGCAGAAGGTCCGTCGTCTCGCTTCCCTCCACGAGTAGCATGTGAAGGTCGTCTCTTCTCAAGCGCTTCTGGTCCTACGCACGTACGCATATTGGCAAGGCGATAAACGGGTGTTATACGGCCTTATTGCGTATGGTGGCGTGAGTCGTCTCGTCTTCGTTGTGTTGAGTTCACTTGAGCAAATGGCATGACTTAGGTGACAATCGCCGCAGCTGTCGGGATCAACGTCGTACCAAACCAACTTCTCCCTGGAGGTAATTCTTGAGCTACGTCAGCTATCCTTTGCTAGACTCATCTGTCCGGTGCACAGCACAAGCTCCTCCGGGTTGCTATCTGACTACCGGTCGAAATATTACTTTTATATATTTGCTCTTATTGGTTTACGAAATGGGTGAGTAGCCTAACGTCGTATCGATTCGTCACTGTCTATGCTGATTTATTTCAGTGATATTGTTTTTAACGGCCTATAAACATTTCCGTTCCTACCGTGAAGTGAGGACACCCATCGTATATACAATCTATCGAGATAGCATGTTTTACATCGTCTGCATCATACGTAAGTGAAATCTTCACATAGACTCGTAGCTTACCTGAAGGGGCAGTCATCACACTCTCTAACACGATCGTCACCGGCGCATTTCCGGTAAATATTTCTCTTCCACGGCACGCACCCAGAAAGTGCTAACGAGAACGGGTGTTTCCAGTTTCAATTCAGCTACCTCTTGGACCTGTGCGTGACACTACGTTTTTAATGTATTTGCTTGGCCGATTCCAGCTCTGACGATGGTTGTTCCACCTGCAGACTCCAGATCACGCTCCACAGCGTGCTTGCATCACGCGTCATGTTCAATCTACGCAAGAGCTCCTACTCTATACAGGCAGCGACGACGATGGATTCAATGATGTTCAGCGATGATCCATTCTACCCGCCCTCGAACTCACAGTCTAATGCATTCGAATTGTCTGGAAGGGAATCGCGGGTTTGACGAGTATCTACGTTGATGTAGACATCAATTTGCTTGATACTAGTATATCGCTCGAGGGTATTAGGATGCTATTTACAATACCTACAGAAACTCATCCCAGTTCCTACGAGTGAACCAGAACAACCAACTCTTGCTAGCATGGTGTTAGTACCCTTTCTGAACCCTGGACCTTTAGCCTTCCGCTGGATCCAGTGACGTGTCGGTCCAGGCTTGACGGGCCTGTCATAGTAGATCACGGTGATGAAGTGCTTTATGTATATTTAGGGACCAAGTATGTATTCGTCCCGACGAATTGTTTTCTGTACCTACGCGTTCTGGTGTAAACTAAAGATATTCGCGACAAGGCGAAACGGGGTGAAACACACTCATGTTGTTCGGTTGTTGTACTACATTATAATTCCTGCTCCGCCAATCTGGATTCAAACAACTCAGGTAAGGCTAGCGCTTTGCCAAGGCAATACAAGTTGACACACTCAACTTGCCTTCGCGGTAAAGCTTCTTGAGTTCGTCCGGAACAGTCAGTCGAGTAAAACCTGGAGCGAGTGGATACGAGCTACCAGCACACCCAAACGGCACGCAGGCAGACCATCAGCACGGTGCAAATGCACACGGCGAAGGCAGCAGCGCGCGAACAGATTGGTCACACCGAGCAGACAGGCACAGAGGGACAGCGCGCAGGTGGACCAAGCCAGGGTAGCACGACGTGATCACCCAGCTGTACGTCCAGGAGGTGTACAGATCGAGGGGAGGGAGAAGAGGTCTAGAAACGATCAGCACCCCTTGACGAACTCACCTAGACGACGAAAGCCACCTGACAAGCACCCCAGGATGCCCCACGAGCGACAGAATGCAGCGCTTTGACGATACGAGCGCGCTATGTCGAGATGAAGGCCTGGGAGGCGATATGGCCGAGCAAGTCGAATCAGAGGTCGTCGAGGGAAATCCGGACCGCCAAAGGGTTGTCGACAGCCCCGGATGCGATGGGATAGATCCCAGGAGCGTCGGGAGCACGCGCGTCGTCGAAACGAACGCGCTATGTCGAGTTACAGGCCCAGGAGGCCATCTGGGCGAGAAGGTCAAATCGGGAGGTACCAAGGATGAAACGCACCGCCAAAAGGTTGTCGACGGCGCCGGATACGACGGGAAAGGTCCCAGGACCGCCAGAAACGAGCCCGTCGACGAAACGAACGCGCTACGTCGAGATAGCGCCCCAGGAGGCCACATCGGCCAGGAGGAGGCGTCGAGAGGCGTTGGATGTGATTGGATGCACCAAAACGACACTGAAGGTGTCCAATGGGATGGGAAAAGGTGCGGAAGCGATGGCGCAACGAGCAGCGCACGCTACGAGTCGAAACGAGTCGAAACGCAGACCATGACATGTACATCATGATATAGTGGGCAAGTGAGTGCGACACACAGCTCGACGTGACATGGTCACATGGGTGGACGCAGCTCGCACAACACAAAAACCAATATTTATGATAGGTCTGAATGTTGTATGAAATGTGAAGATTGCAGTTAAAATTTAAGCCTGACATTTTCACAGCACTTAAACTTGAAAATTTTGCCTAATCTATATCTAAACTTCAAGCTTTTGCCTAATCTATGTCTAAACTTCAAGTTTAAGTGCCACAAAATGTCAAGACTAAATTTTAACTGCAATTTTCCCATTTCATACAACATTCAGACCCGTCCTAAATATTGATTTTTGCGTTGTGTCGGGCTTATAGTAACAGTGTCCTGATAAAGTCGACGAACGGCACGATTAATAATTGCACCGAGGGTGGTCGAGGTCCTCCACAGGAGTTTACCTATACATGGTATCGAAGCTCAGAATTTTGATGGGTCACGTGAGCACGATTGCCCGGCACCAGCACAGCATGTAAGTTTTCTCGATTATAGATACTTATGCAAACGCTGCTTCGACCTCAATACACAATATTGTCGGCCCTTGATTCGGAGTTGTCAAGGGGCAAAACGATTCGTTTTCATGGGAGGATGAAAATCTTGGCAGGATCTGTCCTTGAAGCAAGCATATTAAGTAATGTGAGCGTCCTTTTGCTTACGATCCTTTGTAGTTCGGCTCTCGGGCAATAATACTATCTCCAACGACGTCACGAAACCTTGAAAGCGTCTTGTTCACCTCAGGGAAATCCAGCGTTCCAGTTGTGTTTGCAGCTCCGGTTGAATGATGGTATTTATGATCGAGAAGGAAACTCTCGTGAGCTTCCACTTTTTCACCGCTCGAAGTATCATCATGTCGAACCACAATCCTATAGACTTGATGAATGCATATTACATCGCCATCAATTTACAAGACATATTGTATGGTGCGTCGACCGGTTCGCATGGTGTAGTCGTGCAATGACGCTCATCCATTCAGGCGTCGAACTGGTTCTGTATTTCATGACCGTACGTGCCGTGCTGATGCGCAGAAGAAAGTGGGAACGCACCGATGTCTTTTGCGTGCTCTTCAGCACCGTCATGCTCTTTTTGATCACTGCCTGGATTGCCCTCTCTGCATTGTACGGCCAGGAGACGTGGGTGATACAGAGCGATTATCCCGGTGGTGCCGGTGCATTCTGTGTATCGAATGAAACGGGTGTTATACGGCCTTATTGTATATGCTGCCGTGAGTCGTCTCGTCTTCGTTGTGTTTCTTTTGAGTTCACTCGAACAGACGACATGACTTAGGTGACGATCGCTGCGATTGTTGGAGTCAGCCTCGTACGAAAGCAACATATCCCTGGAGGTAAGTCTCGACCTACGTCAATTGTTCTTCTTTAGACTCGTCTGTCCGGTGCACAGCACATGCTCCTCCGGGTTGCTATCTCACCGCCGGTCGAAATGGTACATTTGTATATTTATTCTTTCGAAATTTGTGAGTACCTTGTCAAAAATGGCATCAGGTAACATGATCCAAGGGGGGGAAGGGCTCCTGAGATAAGGTAGAAAGGTGTAGTTCGGACCAATTGAACCTATGCGGCTGCCGGGAATCTGGGTCAAGGGACTAAGCAAGACTCGGAGCCGATTCAGGGAGCCGACACCACGTTTCGGGTCCTCGATATGGTGAGGCTGATGAATGAAAAGATGAGCGCAGCGGTAGGCTGGTTACTGACAACTACAAGTCTGTGAATTCGGTTGTGGATGCTGTTTTGTTTTATAGTGCTGTGAACGGTTGCCTCTAGCAGCAAGCAAATGTATAAGTTGAAGTGTACCTGTAGTATGTACGTCTGCGTTTAGTGAGCCTGAGGCTGAATCTGGTACGTCTTTCATGAAGCCTCTTTACCATACTGATCTACTAATAGTACTATAACAGACCCGACACATTACGGGATCCAGCAGCCTAAGGCTAAGGTCCAGAGTTTAAAAAGGTCACTGACACCATGCTAGCAAGCGTCGGTTGTTCTGGTTCACTCATAAGAACAGGAGCGACACGCTGTAGGCAATGCAAATAACGTGCTATACCCTCAATATATTGGCGTCCCAACACTATTCGGACCTGGTCAAACTGATATCTACATGGACGTAGATATTCGTCAAACCCACAAACCCCTTCCAGACAACTCGGATCCATTAGACTGTGACTTGAACGGCGCGTCGAATGCATCATCGCTGAACATGATCGAATCCATCGTCGTCCCTGTCTGTATACAGTAGCAGCTCTTGCGTAGGTTGAACATGATGCGTGATGCAAGCACGCTGTGGAGTCTGATCTGGAGTCTGCACGTGAAACAACCATTGTCAGAGCTTCGGCAAAGCAAATACAAATGTAGTGTCGCGCACAGGTCCAAGAGGTCGTTGAATTGAAACTGAAAACAACCGTTCTCGTTAGCATTTTCTAAATGCGTGACATGGAAGAAAAATGTTTACCGGAAATGCACCGTCGACGATTGTGTTGGCGTGTGACGACTGCACCTTAATGTAAGAAATTGGTCTATAAGAGTGAGGATTTCTCTTACGCATGAGACTGATGAGATACATCAAGCCATCTCGATAGATTGTGTACACGATGGATGTCTTCACTTCCCGATAAAAACGAAAATGCTTATAGACCGTTAAAAACAATATCACTGCAATAAATCAACATAGACCGTAACAGATCGATATGATAGGGTACTCACCCATTTCGAAAAGCAATAAGACTAAATATACCAATGTACCGTTTCGACCGCCAGCCAGATAGCAACCCGGAGGACCTTGATCTGTGCACCGGACAGATGAGTCTAGAGAAGAACGGTTGACGTGGCTCGAAAGTTACCTCCGGGGAAAAGTTGCTTTGGTGCGACGTTGATACAGACGGCCGCAGCAATCGTCAGCTAAGTCATATCGTCGTCCAGTCGAGCAAACTCAAAAGAAACACAGCGAAGACGAGACGACTCACGGTAGCATATACAATAAGGCCATATAACACCCGTTTATCACCTTGCCAATATGCGTACGTGCGTAGAATCAGAAGCACTTGATGACAGACGACATTCATGCGATACTCGTGAGGGAAGGAAGATGACGGACCTTCCGCAGCGATGATACCCAGTATATGAACGACTAGCAAGAAAGAGGTGTCAATTCGAGCATCCGCAAGAGGTCAACCACCCAACCACCCACTGTTCTCTGCCACACCCGGTCTGCAGGGCTGTGGGCATGGGGATATTACCAATATCACCGTGTTCGATCATGCATTAGACTTACATCTGAATTTGAACGCAAGGCAGCTTCCCGAGCGTCTTCAGCCTTCCAAAACAAATCTCGTCATGGCACACTCACCATATGCAGTCAACCCCTCTCCCGCGAATGGTAGATACCTTGACAATGTAAAGACGACTCGTGTCACATCCCATCCACGGCCCCACACCCATCGTGCCTAACAAAGAATTAACACATTCATGACAGTTTCATCGTGTCCACATACTTCGTCCTCGAGGGTGATCGCATAGTCGAAGATCTACCAGTAGTTCAATTGGATCAGAGAAATGTCCACCTCTCAGGCAGATCTTCCTCACCAGAATCGCCAGTCCAGCAACTGGTCATCACGTGTAAGCTCGATTCCAAACAAACAGCAAAGTGGATTCAAAGACATACTATTGGAATACTGTCAGCACCATTATCGAGTTGTGGTGCATGTGAGAAAGGGAAGGGTTAGGTGGGTGCTCAAACATCTCAGTAGAAGACCCAACCTTGGATGTCTGGAGCCCAAGTTCCTGGGACCAGGTGCCCGCGAAAGACATGCCTTACTCACTTGGCAGACTGTCAGTGGGACTCAGATCCCGGGGAGAAAAAATAATAATTTACCATTTCGGCGCAAAGCAGCCAAGTTAATATAAGGCTGGGAGCACTGAGCTCCGCATGACCAGTTGTGCTTTTTCCTATGTCCGTCTGACCACACATCGGTGCAATCTAAATCATGATTCAGATGTAAATGACGAGGTGAGCTACTTACATGGATACGTACCAGTATTCAAGTTGCTGTGCACGGTTAGACGAGATATGAATTTTTCCCAATGGCGACATGGCGATGCTCAGAAGGGACAGTGTTGATAAAGAGAACTTGAGACGATTTCAGTGAAGTACTAGTGTACGCGATCGTTCATAAGAAGTTGGGGGGACTTGTCTATGGAATCTTCATCTCGTTGTCGGTCCGTAATGCATTGAATTGGGCCGGCCTAGTAGCTTTGATCAACGGAATTTTCACGTAATATGGCCCGGGGGACACAACAACGTTGATCGACACCGCAAGCCAATACATACATCACGACCCCACTAAAGAATGTGAGAGCACAGTACAACTTGATCTGGAACAGACATACAGTCAACTCCCTCCTAACGCATACCTGTCGGGAAAGGGCAAAAGCTATATAGGGTTATTACGGAGTATGTACTATCAGAGAGGACAGTGGCTCCAGGCAGTTTGGCCCGGGGATACCGGAAATTTGTGTGCATTATGTAAGGTGTGCTTTAGGAGGGACTCGGAGTTGACAAAATCGGTGTAAACTCATCGCCAATAGTTTTTTCAAACAATTCGCCGACAATACACACTGTTGAACGTTGAACCACGACTTGTCAAGACACCGGCATCACGCCGTCTGCCGCACATACTTACTCGTTGAAGAAGTGAAACATGAACTTTACAACCGCTAGGTCCCATCACCCACATGCACACCCTAGTGAGAAGGCCGATATCCGCCTTAATTGTAGTGCTTCACAACGATCCCTCCAAAGACCTCCTCGGTATTATCCACCGACCGTTTCTTAAGTGCTACACGCCCATACGAGGTCGTCCTTTCCTTCCTCCACACCTCCGAAAGTGGTGCCTCTTTTTCAGGACACCGTCGCTCCATGCCAACCCATTTTAATACCAGGCTGTGTGTGAGGAGCAAGAGTGTCACGTCGTCGTCGCCCATTGTGAAGTAGAATGCGCCGAGTCTGTCATAGGCGCTTTGGTCGTGCGGTGGATGGTGGGTTCGTAGAATCCGCCGTTGAAAAATTCCATCATGTCTCCGGTATTGATAA
>JAGTXK010000128.1:0-13354 GCA_019096195.1 Boletus sp. NGJ
GCTACCCCCAACCCAATTACAAAAATCCTATTGAATTAATTGTACCTCTGCATTGAGCCTGCATGTTGGATCCGACAGCTCCTGGGCCATTTTCTTCAAGTCCGAGCACATGTTAAATAAATCTTCTGCATCCGGGTGAAACCCAGAGAACACAGTCGTCTCCTTGACAGAAATAACGATATCTGAGGCGACGCATTGTCACTGACGAGTGTCTGTGAAGAAAAAGACATACCTTTAAGCACGATGCGTACGGTCCATTTTTGTTCTTCTGTGGTGGAACGATTGTAGACAGGTTGAAGAAGTTTGGACTGTATGTCTCTACATGGGAACACCAATGGCGCTGTTCTTGAGGCCAGCAAGAGTGGGAAAAGTGCAGTTTGCTGGACGGCGGAGGTTGCGTCAGGATGCGTCATGGTAAATGGTCCTGCGAGGAATGCTGCATGTGCACATAAAACCACCCGAGCGGGAGGCGTAGGGAACAATTGTGGGGTAGTGATATCTGGAGACGACAGTGGATGAGGTACCGGTGAAAACAGCGCAACAACAAACGGCGCTGGCAACGAGTCACGAGCCACGATGACTCACATTGAAGACGTTAGCTGCAGAGGCAACCCATCAGTACCCAAACTGACTCAAGAACGAACCAAACCATGCACTTGAACCACCCGAACTGCCCAACAAGCCCACAAAACAATCGAGGGAGCCCCAAAGCCTCAATCTCGAGGGGGGAGCGGCGATGTGAGCTATGAAGATGGACTTAGTACCAGAGCTGAAATGGGCACGCCGAGAGCGTCGGGGCGCATCAAGGACGGTCCAAATCGACCTAAAACAATGGGGGACACATCAAAGAGGGAATGCTCAGAGCAAGATGTGAAATACTCACCAGGAAGTGCTCGAGACGATTCAAATGATCCAGGAGACAACACGGACACATCGGGGGGGTCAGGATGTGATGAGGACGCTATGGCCCGACCAACGAAGCTGCAAAACGCGTCAGGCCACGTCAGAGAATCCTTGGAGTAAATGGAGGAAAACTCACCAAATACAACCCCAGACGGAAATGAAATGGCCACACAAGTTTTTGACGTCCATAGCTACCAGGGATGCCCTGAATGCGATAGGAACGCCGGTGATGTCGAAACAAACCTGTCGTGTCGAGAGAGAGGGCCATGGCGATAGAAGCAAGCAGGACTCAGAGGTGTCGGTTGGGGCTGCGAAAAGGATGTTGACAGCAGCGAATTCAATGGAAAAGGATGCGAGATGAGTGGCATAATGAGGGGCACACATCCGAGTCACAACTTGAAACCGCCGAGTCCAGAGGGCGGCAGGTGAGCGAGCACGCGTGCACATGCACATGCAGACTCGGATGACGTGACCCAAGCCGCTCATGTATATCACCTGGCGATTATTACAAGCACACGCAGACACCGTCACAGACAACGCGCAAATTTCGCCCTGCAGATTATCATAGCTGAGTTAGAGAGAAAAGAAAGCCATCGTATTGAAGAACAAAAATGAATAGGAAAGTATCTACTTCGACACCTGCACACTCAGCCATCCCGAGTGGCGAGTTTTACCCTGTAAAATGGTCTTTACGCCCTCGGGTTTCTTCACCTCAACATAGCCACGACGTTGCACGACTTCGCCGGATACAGGGTCCTGTCCACATCGAGTGTAACGACATTCAAATGTGTACGAAAAATCGTCACCAAGCTTCCGTTGCCACTGCTGGGGAGTGCCACAAACTAGACACTGCACGGGGAGTCGGTAGCCCCAAGGACGGAAGTCCCTGTGGGCCCAGAAGAACCTTGTGATCTCCAGAGAACCAGTGGTGCGCGTCAATACGTAGATACCAGAGTGTAGTCCGAGTTTGTTTGAATTCCCAAGAGCGTGTGGTATCGCGATTTGCAGATCGTGCTCTTCAATGAATACCGCTTCGGCTAGGAAGACTAAGAATGGCCAGCAGGAACTTGGAAGTAGGCGAACCGCATCAAATGCAATGGCGGAAGCAAAATTGAACCTTGGTAGGGAATGGTTAGAGTACGCGACAATATCCGGAATCGAAAGCCTTACCGTGTGATGGCCTTGCAGAACTGGTCGAAACTTGACGGATTGTTCACAATTGCACCACAGGCAAACATGACAAATAGGGAACCAGCTGTGATCCTCTTGAATGGCGTCAACAGCGTGTCCAGCACCGTTTCGACAGTGGACGCAACCTCTACTTTCATCCGCCGTGACATGCCAATCATGATGTCGCCGCGGTCGTCCTCGCTATGAGACGTGAGCGTGATCAGGACATTGGCACCACGTATGTCACCAATTTCGGCGGCGATCATCGCCGCTTCTTGTTGATACTGCTTTCGCGTGGCACCAGTCGTGAGATTGAAGGAGATTGTCCTGACGATCAACTCTCCTGAGTGCTTGAAGTAGGGTTGAAGGAATTCTTGTAACATCAGCATAGGGCCGCCTGCTGGTAGTGTATGGACGCAAAGGTGAATGACGATTGTTTTACGACAGCTGATTGCCGAATGGATGGGAAGTTGGAAGTCGCCATTGATGGTAGGGAATTCAGGGAGAACAGAGAGTCCATTGCGGTAGAAGCCCTAATCATAAAAAAACGTCAGTCTGCTATGGAAATGACAGTTTTGCTGATCTCACCACATACGGAGAAACCTTACCACTGCGGACGTCATCCCTCCAGTGGCATGATACACACGTGAATCTGACCCCATCACTGAGCACCAAAGCAGCGTGCTGGGCGGGGATGCAGATGCAGTGGTGGCATGCGGCACGCGGGCAACTGTCGCAGGTATATAGATGGCCACCATCACCACACATGTGGCAGAACTACAAAGAATATATACGTTAATAACAGCATTTATCGCTAACTGAACTTACGTCGTTGTTGACGCGGCCATCTCGACTGGATGGCGCAGTCAGCATGGCTACAGGACACGAGCGATCTGGAATTGGCGTTAACGGTGCATCCAGCGGTTTCGATCGGACAGGACGATGAAGGGCGGTGTCTGCAGCAGATTGCAGTCGTGGGATAATCTTGATGACAATACGCGGTGCCTCCCCACCCGTGCTTTTCTTTGCAGTTTGCTTGGTTCGCACCATGGAGGCTAAGAGTGAAAGAATGAGCCAGGCAGAGCTGCAAATTTACTGGTCCGGGGCGGTCTTGGCACGTGACTTTGAAGAAGTTCGTCTAGAGGCAGTTGCCGTCAGGTGGCAGTGCTGATGGCACGCCTTCTCAGCAAGCTGGCTTCAGGCGGCTTTCACCCAAATCATCACTCCTGGCATGCACACAACTACTAGAATGTAGTATGTACATTGTCCGCTCCTCCCTATGAGCCACCGTTATTAACCGATTGAACTTCGCAGATGTAACTTTATCCTCAAAAACGAGTTATTCCCACGAGTCACTTTGCAAATGGGCCGGAGTTGGAAAGTGTGAGCCGTTGTTCTCTTTAGGCATCGAGATTCAACGTGGGTATCGGCGGTGGATGCTGGTCATTGCCAGCTCCTCGTCATTTGTTGCAGGTATCGGCGGTGGATGCTGGTCATTGCCAGCTCCTCGTTGTTTCTTGTGGGTATTGGCGGTGGATGCTGGTCATTGCCAGCTCCTCGTCATTTGTTGCAGGTATCGGCGGTGGATGCTGGTCATTGCCAGCTCCTCGTCGTTTCTTGTGGGTATCGGCGGTGGATGCTGGTCATTGCCAGCTCCTCGTCGTTTCTTGTGGGTATCGGCGATGGATGCTGGTCATTGCCAGCTCCTCGTCGTTTCTTGTGGGTATCGGCGGTGGATGCTGGTCATTGCCAGCTCCTCGTCATTTGTTGCAGGTATCGGCGGTGGATGCTGGTCATTGCCAGCTCCTCGTCGTTTCTTGTGGGTATCGGCGGTGGATGCTGGTCATTGCCAGCTCCTCGTCGTTTCTTGTGGGTATCGGCGATGGATGCTGGTCATTGCCAGCTCCTCGTCATTTGTTGCAGGTATCGGCGGTGGATGCTGGTCATTGCCAGCTCCTCGTCGTTTCTTGTGGGTATCGGCGATGGATGCTGGTCATTGCCAGCTCCTCGTCACACTCCCAAAGGCTCTTCGATTTGGGCTACTACTGAAAATCTGACGAATGTCCATTACTATAAGACTGCCACCTCTACCCACATGCATCTTACAGCAGAGGCGACGGACAGAAGATATCGTCATCTGTCCTCCTCGTCACACTATGCTGCACCGGTGCTCGCCTCGAATCTCGACGACAGATTCATCCAACATCGAGTCTGGTTCAACGAAAGTCGTGCGTCTCATACAGTAACAGTTGTTATGGATATAAAACACAAGAAACCTGTCAGAAAAATATACAAAATAGAATAAAATAAAAACCAATGAAATCATGTTGTGGCCCTTTGGTACGGCTCTGCTCCGTTGACATGATTGTAATCACCCTTGGTGACCATCCACACATGCAATGACGGGCGGATTAAAACTGTCTCGAGTGCATGATGTACGATGGGAATTTCTATGAGGGGCTGAATGTACAAATATTCAGCACGCAATGATAGGGAGAGAGGTCACTGTGAAAGAGGGGGAGCCGCTCAGACGCGGGGATGAATACTAAATCCCATGAATGTTGGTGGACGAGGCTGTTACCTCTCAGCGCAAGCCGGCCCACACAGGAAGTGCCCCATGCCTTGCTAACTTTACAAGGGGCTCTGCGCAAGTCCCAGCCATTTGCATGCATCGGAAGCAGATGCAGTCCATCTTTGCGGGTACGTGGTTCGGTGATGTACTCCACAACTGCAGAGTGAAATGTATTTCATAGGAAACCACATCATGTGCTCATATTTTCTTAGTAAAGTCAGAACCAATTCTCACTTGGGTTCCACACTGGCTCGACATCCAGAACCGCAACGCCGTGCATTTACTCCCACTATTGGCACATAGTGTTCCTCAGGATGATGCGCCGCCGTCTCGCCTTCCAGGACGGCTTGCTGCTGGTTGCCTTTTCGACATATCGTACTGAGCTTGCTACCTGGCAACGCCCATTGCCACCGCTTTCCCGGACAACGGCAACTCTTTGCTCGCTAGGGATGCCAGGTGTCGCCTCGCCTTCCGGGACGGCGCACTGTTGGCTGGCTATTCGGCACGCCGCGTTTCCATCTCGCCTTCCAGAACGATGCATTGTTGGTTGTGTTTCAGCACACCGCAGCTCATCTCGCCTTCCAGGACGGCGCGCTGGTGACTCTCGCTCCTGCACGCGTGGTGTTGTATCCATTTGAAAGACATCCTTCGGCAAATGGACCACTGCGGGCAGCGCACTGTGCGTTGGCCTTCCAGGACGGCACGCTGTTCAACGGGTTGCTTTGGCAGACGTTATGGTTGGGTACACTCCATTCGCCTTCTGAGACGGTCAACTGTCACATACTAATTGTCAAATCATTGTAGTTACATTGTGTGTACTATAATGAGCCAATACTTGTCCACGGGGAATACACTATTCGACATCTGAATCCAGTACGAATTTTCCTTCGACACAGGAATTATTTTCGCGAATTGCAGGCAGGTAGGACTCATCACCCTCTGAATCCGAATACAATGTGAATTCACCTTGGTCGTCGGGATGATCTCGGCGGCGACGGTGTCCATTTGAATGCAGGGTGTGCTCCTGGTCGTGCAAGGAATCTTCCTCCTCTTCCTCGGCAATCATTGAATGCGGTCCAATCCGAGAGTTGGGGTTGACAGAAGAGCGATCAGGTTGACGATATTCTTCATTATCATCGGATGACTCCTCTGATTCCTCGCGTCGATGAGGTGGTACATCAGGAGGTGAGGAAAATCTACGGGGAAATGGGAGACGAGCAAAGAAATTATCAAGTTCTTCATCACTGGCATTAACTTGAGCAGGAATCCGTTCATCTGGTCCACGTTGGATATCTTGGGGATAGACAGGCTGCCAATCATCACCTTCATTATGAAAGTGTGCACCCTCATCATTTTGCTGTGGTTCATCGTCAACTCCTTCTGGTCTGGGCACAGGAACTTCCTCTGATCGTTGCCTCTGAGGATGGTGCACTTCAGGTTGCTGTGGTGGTGCATCATCATCGTGTGGTTGGTCATCATTATCCTCGTGCACAATGGGTGCAGGACGAAGATATGGCTGGCCATGTCGTGGGTTTCGAGCTTTTGGATTCATAGCAATCTGAGGCCCTTGGTGTTTCGCACCCTTTGGAAGCATGGACCAACTGCGGCCATGGTTGGCACTTGTGCACCACATTTTATCACTATGGGTATAGGGGACCCACAAGAGGGTATCAAATTTGACCTTGATGGTTTGGCGAACACGAGCCAATGAGTTCGGTGAGAGGCGATTGACAAGTTCCATCCATTGGGAATAATAAGTTGCTTGGCCAAAGTTTTGACCAATTCTGGTTGGACACTTTGTAGGAAAAAATCTGTCAAAATGTAACTTCCAGGTTTCTGAGTCACAAATAATATACTGAGCTGCAAAGAAAGGCAGAGCAAGAGACCGATATAGCTGTTCAGTGCCTTCCTGCAGTCGCATGTCAACTGGAATGTTGGTCCATGAGCCATCCTGAGCAGACTTGCGATTAGGGGCCTGTTGTATAATGTCATAAAAGAACTGCTCAAGTATCTTCTTGATCCGCATTGATAGATCAGCTTCTGGATCCACATTCGGGTTATCAAGGGCCTGTATTCTGTTTCCACCACCATGACGTGCGAAATGATCAACATCTTCTCCTCTCATGCGCTGAGCAGGACGCATTCGAATGTTTTCAAAGCCTTGATCATTGATCTGGGGAAGTGGTCTGTCATCATTCCGAGTATCATCCACAGGCAGAGTGCGCTTCTTGGTCCGATTGTTACTGCGCTCCATGTTTGGTTTGATTCGAAGCTGAGTGATTTGAGTGATTCCCATAGCTTCACGGATTTCTCGAAGAGAAAGATGAAAAGCAGAAACAATTGCCTGCTCAGTGAAAGACTTGTGATAGGGAATGCGATAAGTGCCACTGCGGTCCCTTGTGATGTCACAGATGAAATATAGCCCTGCATCAAACATAAGAGGAGCACAACCCTCTTCATCTTCAGCATCATCTTCATCATAGTTGTCATAATCAATAGGAACCAGCTGGCAGGCCTGCTTTGCCAGCTCATTGAAGTAGCGATTGGGACGATGATAGAGACCATTGAGCAGCCAGATTGTGATGGACCCAAGGGCAATAGAACATTCTGTTCTTCTATCCCTAATGGAACTTTGAAGAAGGTTTTTCATAACAGCATACATTGCACCCAGGCGATACCACTTGAAGAACCTAATACAAATGGTCAAAAGACCAATCAAGTGAATAGTGAAGATAAACATACCACCAATGCTTTGAAGGAATAGCAACCAGACTTTGTCTGAGATGTTGCATAGGAAAGATTTCTAAAACTTCCAATGCATCGCTCAGTCGCACACGAACTTCAATACGAGCACAGCCATCCTGAGGTTCTGCATTTTCATTCTGCTCCCCTGTACATTGATGGAGAACCTGACTCATTCTGTCCATGTTCTGGACCAATTTGTCCAATGATCTGGTGGAAAGAAGAGCCTTGGCCTCGACTTCTGTGAATAGTCCTTGATGCTGTTGATAAGCCATGGTCTTCTCTGTAGTATATGCTTGAATGTAAGTGACATGGTCATGCCTGCCTTTGGCTCCTGGAGAACATCGAAAGCCAGATATATCCTTGAGGTGCATTGTAGGGTCAAGTATAAAGGCCTGCCTATCCATAAGATTCGAGATCTCTTCCTCACTTAGACTAGGCAAGCAATGATGAAGGAGGCGACGATGATTTGAAGTTCTCCAAGCAACAACATGACCCAGAACACCCAGTTCCATAGCAACATCAAGTTGCCATTCATCCTGATTGATGGCATTGATGTTAAGGCAGCGAAGGAGGTCATCCAGAGCAGCAACTTTGTCAGGCTCATGAAATGGGTCGTGGATTGTGGCACCTTTCCAACCTCTGAGCTCATGGACAAAGTATGCATCCCTGAAATAAGGACGGAGGTCTGTGAGTCGATCCAAATAGTCCCGGCCAAAGATGGGTAGAATATGTGTGGGAATATCTAGAGATCCAGGATGGATTCTGCCTTTGGTATCCCTATAGAGAGTGAGGGCAGATGCATAACTTGCAGGCCAGTGGGTTGCCATGTTGGACATGTGTTGCTGGACCAAAGGACGAAGACACTCATTATAGATGAGCTCTAGATCTTGAGAGGACACCTTTCTGGACTCATTCAAACCATACATGCGCGGCAAGAATACCCGCACGACTGATCTAGTAGCAACCTTGCCAAAGGCAAAGTTGGGAATGGTGTGCATGGGTACAAGGGTAGGCTGACCCTGGAGTGTGTGAATACTTATTAGAGCTAGTGATTCAAATAAATCAATGTGCAGATCACTGACCTGATTATAAGCAAGTGCTTTTATGTGGTTTGGTTTATACAGAACATCCCTGAAGGGAGGAACTGGAGACAGGGCCAGATGGCTATTATATGGAAGGTCTTGAGTTGCTCCAATCAATGAATCATAATCGCGAGTAATTTGATATTGAGGGGGTTCACGAAGTCCCTGGCAGGCATTGAAAGTAATATGACGAGAGATGTTGTTGATTCGGATCCTGCCTGTAAGCACAAACTGATAAAAGGCCTTTGATGCGAGAGCTTCATCTTCAGGAGTGAGATCTTCATTTTGCATCTGTGTGTAGAACTGCTGTGCTTGGGCGACGAACTGCCGGAATGAGTGTTGAACACCATTCTCTTCACGGTCATCAGGATAAGGTCGTTGAGCCATTGAGGAGGTGTTTAGGAAAGCTTGGGATTGGGCTGAGTGGTTGAAATGGGGGAAGTGGGGGGAGGAAAGAGAAAAATATAGTAGTGGGCTTCTTGATAAGACAGCCTGTGTGATGGTATTGACAAATGCACTAGGGTCAATATCATACGCGGACAACACTTTGCCGGGACGGGATTACAATAATTACAATTTAGAAGTCAGGGTGACATTGAGCCGAAATTTATGGACCCTATATATACGTAAAGGTCAGGCCTTGATTAACCTGATTACATTGATAATGTATTATGAAAAACATTCTTTAGCATTCCACTTTTCCACCGTCCAGGATGGAGAACACTTTGTGCAGTTGTTCAGATATCTTTTGGTGTTGGTGAGAAACGAGGGTACGACGTCCAGGACGGCGGGCGGAAGGCCGCTGAGATGGCTAGTGTACATAGTTATGTCTGGGATGGCGTGTATAGCATCCCAGCTGGAGGGAGACGGGGTGGCCGTCCAGTCGCTGGGGTGGGGCCATTTAGATGCGTGGTAACGTAGGCCGTCCAGGACGGCGGGTATGGTCAAGTGCGGTCGGAGGGGTAAGGGTGAGGACGAGGACAGTGGCGGCATGGAAGGGCATCCAGGACGGCGGATGTGCTCGCATGTGCTCGCAATGCTAGGAAATGATCAGTAGTGTCGACGGCGGCAGTGTACAGCACCCAAGGTGGCGGCAGGCACATAGGGCGTCCAGGATGAGTGTGTTATGGGGTGAAGCAGCGCCGCAAACAGGCGGATATGCATAACCCTAGCGATGGGGAGAATGGTGGAGAAGCAGAAATACATCTTTTTAGCGGTGGGTAAGTTACTCACTAAATAGGATGTGGTTAAAATGATACAGCGATACAGCCTGTGAGATCGCTGTGACAAAAATAATGCAAATACGGGGTTATGGGCATGTGGAGGGGCATAGGGGAGGACAGTGCGATGTGACGTTGTGTGCTGTAGTGCATTTAGCCTTGGAGTGTGCGTTCGACCATGACAGGCCAAGACACAGATGGAAATGAAACACATGCATCCGATCGCATGTGCCAACCCTAAAGTACAGTGACACTGCACATGCACAGACCCTCCCCATATGCATGTGCCTACAGCCGGCTGTCAAGACCCCCAACAACACCTGGTCGATGGCCGTACCATGCAGTTCAGTCCGCACATAGCTGTTGTGCTGAACTTGATTCAACTCATTGTGCATCAAGGCCTTAACCTGTGAGTCGTCGGCGGAATGAGAAGCACTTTCGCATTGTTGATGTTTACTATTATCTAGCAAAATAGCCTGGCAACATGACAACTCTATTCTGTCGAGAGGGCGGTGGTAGGGCTCTTGGGCCCCCCCTCGAACTCATTGTGTCGTGAGCTCAAGAAGCTGTTGATCTGTTTTCCAATTCGCTGACACGAGTACAGATACTTTGGGTATCCACGTCCTCTCCCCCCTCTCATGCTAATGCTATGAAATTGCGAGTACAGATCCTTGTCCCCCATACATCACTTGGCTACCCACGTCACGTCACCCCCCCTCCCATACTAATGCTATGAAATTCACCCATTCGAGTGTGATGATTCTTGCCCTGGAGTCGTCCGTCTACCTGGCATGCCTGTCCGGCTGCCCGCGCTTGCCACAAACATGAATCCTCGTCCCTCCCCCCGCACTTTATCTTTGTACCTGCGTCCTCGTCCCCCCACCCATGAAGTTTATCCATGCCTGACATACCTGTACATATACATTTTCTTCAGCTGTTGTATATACTGGTAGCATGGAATTACTCGTGCTTTACATGTAAAACAACATTGTGATGGCTAAGAATTCGGTTGAACATTCACCATGTATCTACAGTAGTGTGGACACCGTCCAGGACGGCGGGCAGTCGGTAGGGCGGGAGAAGGTGCGTGTAGGCCATTCAGGACAGCGGTGTCGACCGGATGCTAGTGTGGATGTGTAGAACTACAAACACATTGATACAACATGATATTCATTCATGGAAAGACGAGTTATTGAGGGGTACAGAGGGTAAAGATTTCGTACCGAAAACGAGAAACAACATACGATATTGGGGGGGGAACCACGGCGATGGTACTCTACTTCCCGCCACGCTTGCTTCGAGGCATCTTCCCCCTGGAATTCCCGCTGCCATCCCGGTTCTTGGCAAGCGATCCACCATGTAAACCGCCAATGAGGGGAAGCGGGGGAGGGGGGGCGGCGACCTGTGCAATACGGGTTGACGTGCCACGAGCGGGGCGATGGTGGAGGGTGTACGTAGTGTCCATAATGTCGTCTGGCTGAATGTTGTCTGATGGTGGACCGAGTTCCGTGAGCGGGGACGAGATAGGGTCGGGTTGACTGGGAGCGGGTGGGGATGTGCGCAATGAGGACATGGCGGCATCCTCGTCCTGGTCAGGGTCATTTTGACCGCCTGGGGCCAGCATACTGGCGAGGAAGGGGTCGGAGATCGCGTCACGCATAGTGGTCCCACCAGTGGCCATGAGTGAGTGGTCGTCGACGTGAAGATGGGAGGCAGCTTGGACAAGGCCGATGCTGGCCGAGTCAGTTTCGTCGACCTCTGCAGGGCGCTGCTTTGCGCGAGATCGCTTCTGCCCCTTCTCACCAGGGGATGTAAGGGGACTGATGACCGATTGGCGCCGCTTCGAACCAGGCTGAGGAGAGCGAAGGCGAGACTTCTTCGAGCCTTGCTTGTTGCGACTGGTGGGCTCAGGCGCGGGTTCAGCAGCGGAATCCTGCATGTCATCCTCATCAGTGATGATCGCCTTGGATATCACCTTCCCTTTGGCTTTGCGGTTGGACGACCCAGCTACCTTGGATGTTGCTGGCGCATTAGTCTTGGTCGTTTCGTTGGCCTGCTTCGCGTGCTCAACGCCCGTGTCACCGACGTGATCGTCCTGGGCCTTGGACTTTCCTTTTCCTTTTGCTGTTCCCTTGCCCTTAGCCCTACCCTTCCCTTTCGCAGCGGGGTCCACTGTCTCTTTGGTCTTCGTTCCAGACGGCAAGTCGGATGAGGCGACCGAGATGAGATCGTCGTCGTCCACTTGAGGAACAAACATTTCGCCTAGTTAAGAAAAAACTGATGAGTATGTATATCGCGATTGTAGTAGTGAGGAAACGTACGGAAGACAGGATCGGTACCGATGAAAGCAGAGTGGAGCTGACCTTTGTCGAATGAGATGTTGTTGAGAAACACATCCGGAGTTCCGAGAGCGATCAGACGATAGATATGGACCTGCTTCTGCTGCGGGTAGCGGAAGATGCGTCCCCGCAGCTGTTCGTCGTCGAGAGCAGACCAAGTTGTATCCTGAAGTTATTGGAAAGAGAGGATCAATACACGTAAAATTGTGAGCGAACGAAGGACGCACCACAAGAACCATGATATTCGCACACGCGAGGTTGAGACCAACGAGACCCACACTAGACAGAATCAGCACGCGCGGGCCCTGCGTCGTTGTCGATGTGCGGAAGGCATTCAGCGCTTCCGAGCGTTTCTTCAGTGACATAGATCCGTTCAGTTCAGTTGCCAATATTCCATACAATTGAAATATCTATCGGATCGATGAGTGACTCGCATATAGTAGCGCAAGAAAAATCAAACTTACGTCGAAGATGGCCGCATTGGAGGATGGGAAGGCAGAGTAGACGACAATACGGTCACATTCTGAGTAGGGATGGGTATCTGCCTCGAATTCTGTGTTCACCTCAAGCGTTTTTCCATCGGCTTTTGTCGTGAGAGGGGCAACACCGCCCATGGTTAGGTGATGCTTGACGACTTGGGCAAGGATGTCGAGCTTGATGGTTTTTTCCTCGCTATCCAGCCAATACTGAAGGGTTTCGGGTTTCTTCCAATAGTCGGCAAACTTAGGGTTGAGGCGGGGGTGAAGCATGGAGCGACGAAATTCGATGTAGAAGTGCTGTGAACAAGGTATCAGCTGATGGATAATACGGGTCTCGTGCTCGCAACTCGCCGTCCTGGACGGTCTGTGCACAACGGGTGTACACTACCAGGTGAGCAACAGACAGATCTTGGGCATGTGTGACGAGCCGCCGTCCATGACGGCGAGAGTGCTCGAAGGCAGAGCGCATAGTGAATGCGACGAGGGGAAAATGCACGTCGCGCCCAGCCGTCCAGGACGGCGTGCGAGGCAACGAGGAACCCATACAAGAAAAAAATCCTAACCTTGCGGGTATCAGCTGCCGCTGCCATGGGATTGTCCTTGACAATTTCTTTGGCGAAGCTGCGGAGATTTTCCATTTCCCACTCGTACATACGGAGGTGGAGGGAGTGGTCCTGGTAGGGTCGCATACCGAACAACTTCTGGCCGCGAGGGTCCTTGGAATCGATCGTTCGCCGGATGATATGAGTTGAGAAACGTTCGCGCATGACCTTCATCCACTGGCGCATCTTCGGAGCGAATTCTGCTGCCGGGACGTTCGGATTAACCTTGCCAATGAGCGTAC